>JASDQU010107086.1:110679-139526 GCA_032191745.1 Picea mariana
ATGTTTGTAGGGTTAACCAACTAGTTCAGGATTAGGGCCTTGGATTAGGTTGGAGAGGAAACTCTTCAAGGCCATTAAAATAAAAAATTGGAGTCTGAGTTAGGGAGTGTCCAAGTCTAGTATTGTGAAATTTATCTGGGACCCTCCTCTAACACAAGGGATAAACACGAGGTCGTGTGCGGAAAGGTAGCGGAGATAACCCTTCCAAAGATGGACCAATCGTAGTGGAGAACACATATAGAGGGCTTGTCCTAGGATTCCGTCGATTGCATTTTCCACGGAGCTTCATGGGTCTCAAATCCGTTCGAGGTCCTCAGTTTTCTTCCGGACCACTTTCTCTCGATACCCTTGACAGGTTTCAGGCTTGATACCCTACTCATTGTGTTCTACTCGAATTTCGATTGTACCTGCCTGGTGACTGTTCACGTGCTAGAAACCTAGTTGCCTATCTTTTTTAGGGACATACACAGGTGACTGCGGGGGTATACCACGGTACTTAGGATAGACATCGAGCCACACTTTGTAGAGTATACTCAGAGGGTGATTTCGTGTTCGAGTTGCACTTGGACCGGTAAGTTTCTCTAGTGTTGGTTGTTGTAACTATTCTTCTAATTAATTTAGTGTTTGCCTATCTTATCTTATAGGGAATTTTTTAGTGTGTGTTGTTTTTGAACAACTAGAATTCCCTAGAGTGTCTTTGATCTTCTCACATAGTGAAGGATCATGAGCTCTTCCAGTCACAAAGGCTTCTTGGCTTGTCATCGGTTACACTGGGGCCACCCCCGCCACCACTAAGGTGAAAACTAGACCAACAAGGATCTTTTGAAGCGATCAAGTCACAAGAAATTGTGCCCGACCAACATCCAGAGGAATTGACCTTTTTAGACCTTAGAGTGAAATCTTTTGGTCTAGTTGAAACCTCCATCACTGATCTTTCAGCACCCTCCATCGTACCGATTCATCCTAATGAGTGCAAGACAGTGTTGCACGTAGCAATGGAAAAAAATGTTGTTACTCCTTCTGGGAATTCTTCAATTCCCACTATGGTTATCACCACAGGAGAGTTTCCACCTCCTAAGCCATCATCAATAGTTTGAGCCACCATGGTCTCAACTACCTCTACATTGCACAGTGGTCTGATCCCGTCTCTGGCAGTGGCCAAAACCCCTTTCACACCAAGTGTGACAGGCCCTTCGTTCTCATATGGGATGCCTAGTTCAGGTACAAGTCCTGTACTTTCCTAATCCACTTGACAGACTTCAAGTCTGGGGGTAGGGAGCTCTAATGCTCCTCTACAAGGCCACATGGGGGGTACTTCCACTCCCTTTAAGGATTTCCCTTATGAAGGAGTTCATATACCTCCTTCGTCCCCTTCACTCGGTGGCACACACCAACCATCCATCGGGCCGCCTGCACACCATAATTTATTTGGAGCAGGGAGTCAAAGACCACCTTTTCATAATATGCCAGTAGGTTTGACACCATTTTCTTTGTTTGGTGCGTTTGGTAGAAATTCCTTCTCGTCATTTGCTTTCTCGACTGGGGGAAATCCTGGTCTCGGACAATCTATTCCTATGCAGGGTACTATTTCTGCACAAGGGGCACACCCAGGAACTTCTTCTACATCAGGACCTTGGAATTCTTGGCAAGGATCCATTCCCTCATCAGGAATATCGATCTGGGGTAATTATTTTCACAATCAATGGAACCCTAGACAAAGAGCTATGCCTATCCCCACGGGACCGACATGGGGTAACCCTTCCCAAATTCCTTTGAATGTAATGCATGCCCAACCATCTATGTCCTATTTTGGGAATCAACTGATGATGTCTCCTCACATGTAGAATCCATACATTGGCCATGGCCATGGTTTTTACCAGAACCCAAGCCAGAAGCCAAAATTTTCCTAGCAACCTGGTGCCATTCAAACTCCAGGTCTGTTTTTCCCTGGTTATCACCAACAACCCAAACTTACTTTCCTGGCAACCTTGCATTTGCCAGATTTGACATGGTTGTTGAATGACCCTATCTGTCATGATCCTTGTTGGCCTCCTATGTCGATGAAGTTTCCTTCGGACATCCCAAAGTTTTAGGCCAAGCCTAATGAAGATCCAAGAGATCATATGACTACCTTCCATCTTTGGTGCTCATCTAATTCCTTGAAAGACGACTCCATACAGTTGCGATTGTTTCAACATACTCTCATTGGGAGTGCCGCGAAATGGTACAATGAGCTCGATCACTCAAGATACTCTTGCTTTGACGAACTGGCAATGGCTTTCCTAAACCATTTCTAGTTACTCGTGAGATACGACGCTGGCACCAAATTGCTGGCCAATTTCTCACAAACAAAAGAGGACCATATCTCTAATCACATCCGAGAATGGAGACATCGGAAGAGTTTAATTAAGGTACCAATCCCACCAACATTCTTGCTCAAGTGGTTCCTTAATTCTTTGGTCCCATAGTTATCCAAAGATGTCGTGACGTCGGGAGTATTTTCCGAAGAAGACACCATCATGAGAGATCAACAACTTGAGATAATCCATTCTCAGTTTGGTTTATTATACGAGATCTTTCCAGATGTGCCACACTCAATACTTGATAAAACCAGACAGAGAGCTGGACCCCATGCCGATGGTATTGTTGGTTCACCACAAACAAAGCCCGCTGAGCAATTGACGAAGTAGTTGCAGCAGTTGTCTATACAACACACAATGGCCAACCAAACTACATCTTTGGCTGCTCCCCCTACCAAAATGTCATATGTACACACAGTGCAATCGGCTAATCCAAAGGCCACCCAACAGCCTGAAGGAAAGAAAAAACAACAAAATAAGGGTAAGGGGGATAAAAAACCTACCGATAATGATGGCGGGGACAACACTAAGAAACGAAAGGCGAGGTATCCATGCAACTTGTGCATGGAAGACCACCCAACCCATCTATGTCCTTGGCTTGTAGAAGCCCAAAAGTTTGTGACACAGCCATAGCTTGCTGTGTTAACCAATCCATTTCAACATGGGAAAAATATGACCCAAGCCTCTGCAAGCACGGAAGGGGGCAGCCAAGGACCCTCTCCGTCTTTGAACAACCCCACATCCATGAATGTATATATGGTGAAGGGTGATGCTTTTATATCGACTAGAGCGCATGACTATAGTAAACCAAGAACTTCTGAGAAGGGAAAAGAAGACGACCTCCAATCTCTTCCTCTATAGATTGAGAAGACGTTGGGCAAAAAAATGACACACATCCCCAAAGGAGCATTCAAAAAATATTCTCACAACCCAAATTCAAGGGCCACCCAGAACTATTCTATGGTGGAATATTTGTCTCAAATCCCTTGTGTGATGTCTTCTTTGGAGGTCCTCCAAAGCTGTCCTTCCTAGAGGAAATCTTTGTTAACCGCTCTCGGCTCTACCGAGACTTGTAATCTGGGTACCATCATGCTAGATACAACCAAATTAAAACCTCGTCTTCCATACCATGTAGTGTTTCATATAGTAGTGGCTCACCCCACAAAAAATTTTACTCAAGATATTTTCTGCATGGTGGTTGATGAGGGAACCTTGACATGCGTTATTTCATTGGCATGTTCTAAGGCCATTGGCCAACCCGTTTTGTCTCCATCACTTACTCTTCTCACTTCTTTCGATGGTTGTTCATTCCGACCACATGGTATCATTCCTTCTTTTCTCGTGCAATTGGGAGGGAAGACCATGTGTGTTGAGGTAGAGGTAGTCAACGCATCTCTCGACTACAATATTTTTTTAGGAAGGAGTTGGACATATGCCATGCAAGCAGTGGTTGCTACATTTTTCTGGGTCTTGTTGTTTCCACACGAGGACCAGATTGTGACCATTGATCAATTGTCTTTTTCTAGATCTGACCCTTCATTGGGGGTGTCCGCTGTCCCGATGATTGATAATCCTCAACCAGGTGTAGTCAACGTAGGGGTTGGTTTGTGCCCATCTTTGATGGGTACCTTCGATTACCCACCCCCTCAAGGCGATGTCAAGTTCATATTCGACCACCATAAGGTTGAGATTTTTCAAGTTTCATCATTTCACATGACTTACTTCAACGATCCGTGGATACTTCCTTCCCCATCGACCATGTTGGAAGGGATAGGGCACTGGGGCATGTTCATGCCCTTGTTCGCAGCTGAATTAATGTACTCTTTAGTCCAACAAGATTCAGCCAAAAGAGATCCAACTCCTGCACAAGAGCTAGATCCGACTCTAGAGCCTATTTGGGCTCAAGGTTCTCTCGCTGACACCGATTCATTAGACTTAGTCTTGCCCTCTGATGAAGTAATCATCGAGGCAATGACTAGTCTGGAAAAACCCTAGGATGATCTTCATCACAGATCATACTTCCTCCCAGAGTTAAGAAGAATCGAAGTAGGGGAATTCACTTTGACTATGACTAGAGATAGGCCTTGTCCTATCAATCCTTTGGCTACTCATGTTGTTTATGCCGAGGGTAATATGACAAGTATTGCTGAAATAGTACCTATAAATCTCTCCAGAACCCCTAGCGTCATTGACAATGTTTTCGTCAGAGCATATTGCGCCCCCGAGGAGATACCCAACATCGACCCACAAAGTGTCGATCATGAGCTAAATTTTTTGATTTTCAAGCTCACTTTGAGATCTGAAAGAAACATCCGATGAGACTACATTTATTCTTTTTTATCTCGTCCAGATTAACTGAGAAAAGTAACCTCTACGGTCTTCTTTTAATCCCTTTTCAGACCCTCTAAACATGAAAAGATTGCCAAGTGATCTTGTGGCCTTTCATGCTCGTTAAACTGAAATTTGAAGTCACGTATGTCCGACGATAGTTTACCCCTTTTTCGGTCCAGATGGTCAACTGTATGAACAACTCTATGGAACTTCAGATCTCTAGAAGAGTACTCTCAGGTGTCATTTTAACCCTTTTTCAGGCCTGAGGGACTAAATTTACAAAAAAGGAACGCCCACGGAGTCCATAGTTAATCTCTTTTTAGACTCCCTAAAATTGAAAAGATCGTCGAGTGACCTTATTCTCTCACACTCGTTAAACTGGTCTAGAAAAACATTCCCGACGGAGTCCATAGTTAAGATTTTTTCAGACTGCTTAAAAATGAAAAAATGGCCGAGTGATCTTGTCATTATCACACTCGTTAAAATGGCTTTGAATAGACGTTTTGTCGGTGCTAGTTTACCCCTTTTTCAAACTAACTAGACTACCTTCAAAAAAGGTACCCCAATGGAGTCTCCCTTTACGTTTTTTCAGACTCTCTAAATATGAAAAACCGCTGAGCTTACCTTCTCTGGGATCGTTAAACTTACATCGAAGGATGCTACCATTGTGTGTTTTGTTAATCTCACTTGCATACCCGTGTCTCTAGCCTAATGACGGCTCCATGTTTCTCTCAAACTGAACCATCTGAAGCATGCCTTATATGCAAGCCTTGCAGCATTTTTCCTCTTCATCTTGACACCTTTTTCCCTTGGAGGATTTTTCTCGAGTGTCCTTTTCTTGCATATGTCTCTTTGCCCTGAACATCCCTGTGTTCCGTGCGCTTGGAACTAGTATGTTTGTGACACTCGATTCTCCTTTGTAACGTAACAATCTTTTATTCTTTTTCCAAAATTATTGAAAAAGACAAAAGAAAATCAAATATACCCCAAAAAGAGGAAGGGAAAAGTATTTTCTTTATTGGCAGCATAATGAGTCACCCTTGGATAAATCACATCTGTCTGTTTGTTCATCAAACCCTAGGATTTAATATGACCTCAAGAATCTTTTATTGCTACATGGAGATGTGTCCTTCTCCGTTTGGTTATTCTTCCAAACATATGGAGAGTTTGCATTGCCTCCTGCCTCGTAAACTTATGTTAATGCCATGCCGTCTGAGTCTCATCATTTGTCGTCCTGTTGTCCAAGGGAAGTTTGTCACCAAGCTTGAGTCAGCCCCTCTGTAGTTTGTCTCTTGCCCTCATACCCGACCATCCTGAATGTCCAATCAAGTCCTTGTTCAAAATCAATGAAGCCTTCAGTCTGTTCATCAAGATTATCTAGTCCATGATCGACGCGTCGTCGAAGACCTTTGGGTAGTGTAGTCGTACACTCATATTACACTCCTACCTTGAGTTTTGAAGATTTTGAAGTTGTTTCTCGAGCTCTGAAGACCTCATCTCCAACCATCGGGCTATATCATCTTCTAGAAGATGGATACTCTATATGTATATCTTTTTGATTTCGAGATGTAGCTTCACTGTGTATGCGGTGACACTTTATATAGTTATTTGACATGGATCTACAATGTATTTGATTGGTATCCATTATTCTATTTTTATCCCGAGCATGGGTATGCCCGCCTCAGTGAAGCATTAATTATTTTGCAGATGGTGCCTCCTGGTTCCTGGTCCCTGGGCTCACCTGTTTGGCACATCAGTAAAGATTGGTAATGTATTTCAGCCATTAGATGCTCTTCTGACCTCACACATTAGGGGGCATCTATTATAACCCTAATTTGCACTAGACATGCTTACTTGGCATCAGGCCATCTTAGATTCCTTCTTTTCCAAAAGAAAGTTGAACAACTCTTTAAAAAACCTCTTTTATAAGGGCCCATACGCCCTACTCCATTACTGCACGTGTGTACACACTAGCTGACCTAAAACAACCCACATGTACCTACAAAAGCATGAAAAAAGGAAAGTTTTCAATGGAACACACAGCTTTGGGTGAGTTAACTGAAACTCCCGGCCATGCATGGTCGAGGGTTCATCCAAATACCTAGCTTCTTCTAGCCTATAAAAGAACGGTTAGGGGTCCCATTTGGAAGAGGAGAATAA
This sequence comes from Picea mariana, assembly GCA_032191745.1. Lineage (NCBI taxonomy): Eukaryota > Viridiplantae > Streptophyta > Pinopsida > Pinales > Pinaceae > Picea > Picea mariana. The sequence goes on from JASDQU010107086.1 coordinate 117,531, forward strand.
TAGTAAAGAAACTCTACCTAATTGCACATTCCCATTGTCCCAACCCTTTATCCATCCTTGTGCAAAGAGAGATACAGAGCAAAGAAGTTGGAGGACATTTGAAGAGGAGCCCAGGATCAGGTTCTTGGAGCAGTGGCCGGTCTCAACATTGTAAGTTGATTCATTAAAGTTAATAATAAAGAAATGCTTTTCCCGTCCCACTATATGAGTTTTTCATAGTTTAGTGAATATATGTTTGAATCTATAACCCATTAATTTGTAGAACATTGATGCATGTAGAGTTTGTTGCTTGTTTTGTACACAGGATAGTCTTGGGAGGATAGCTTCTAGCAAGCAATCAAGCATGAAGAAGGATCGACATCAAACGTCCAGAACAAGGTATGTTTGTTTAACCATGTATTTGCTTAAGAGAAATGGGGATTAGTTCTGGGACGATAGTAGAAAGTAGGATTCTTTCGGTCTTATCTGCATGCATAATATAACCCTAAATACTAGTCCATAGGGGGATTTCCCACCACAACATAGTGGGGGCCCCATGGGTGGTTTTTTGTATGAGGTAAATGAATGGAGGACAATCTGCAGATGGGAAAACTGATTGTGGATGAAATGGAGAGTTAGTGATACTGCGGAGGTGTGTCAAATAGAACCAAGATGAGATAACCTGAGAGTCCATTGGGAAAGATAGAAAAATTATGAGAAGGAGTATGTGTCTTATTCTTGGAAATGCGTAAGACTATCGGGACTCCCAACCCTAGGGGTGAAAGCAACATGAGTGTCAAAGTACCAAGGGGAACTATGAATGGGGAAACTCATGTAGGGGAGAGTGCTATTGGGTGGCGGTACCAAAATGCAGCAGAGGTGATAGTACTGTAGATCCAGATGCAGGGACCCTAAAGGTGAATACGAAAGGGTTTGACTAGGAGATGAAATTGATATTCAGAGGGAATGATTAGATGCCAGTGTCGATCATATACCTTAAGGGGTTGTGCTGGTTTGTGATGACTAAGTACCTGCACACATTAAAATCAAATACCCAACGTGAATAATATCTGATGATAAATAAAATATAACAATTATTTGATAATTTTGAACATGAGCATGCGTACTTGGATGTGATGTGAGAAAAATGCTCCCTCGGGGCTGAGTACAGATGGTGACTTGAGGAATATGACTGTGTATATGGTAGGACCTTGATCCCATGGTTGAAGATGGATTGGGAAACATAGGCTCTAGGCTCTTGTAACTAAGTGTGGAAGTTTGGAAAAAGGGACTATATATGGCTGTTGGGCCCACAATGCCACCTCATTTGTACCCACTGCTATAGTGAATTAACGAGAGTATTTGGAGGAGTTTCAAAGATTACAAGAGCGCGAGTTGACCGATCTAGGAGTTGTGGGAGTCAGGTTAGTGGTCCCATCCTCTTGCACAGTATGTAGTTTCTAGGTTTTGGGTAGGGGTCATACAGATGGCTGTACTAGGGTAGGTTTAGGGGTGGGACCATGGATGCACGGGAGAAGGAAGGATACCTGTGCCCAAATGTGCAGGTATAATTCCATCTACCATGCATAATGTGCAGTTGTACTGGACACAAACATGCATAGGGGTGCGTGGGAGGGAAGAACATGCACACATGAGATCTGCGTTTGTTAGAATTACAGCTGTGTACTGTGCTCAGTTGTTTCTCAGACAGTTGCGCATCAGTGCGCAACTGTGTAGATAACAGGTGCACATGTGTGCACACCTGTGGACATGACAGTTTCGCAATGACGCACAACTGTTTCTTTGATAGCTACACATTAATGCACAACTGTGTAAAGAACATGCACGCATATGTGTGCACGTGTGGGGGTGAAATCCATGCACTGGAGGCAAAGCTAAGGGGTTTTTAAAGTTTGAATTTTTTGATATTTTTGATGAATGATGAGTATTGACCAAGTGTTTCTTTGTGGATGTAGGTGATCAGCGTGGGATAGGAGAGTGATCATGCTAGTACACTAGAGGGAGCAATACTGGGAGAGCCTCCGAGAGGTGGGAGAGAGGAGCCTGGTGCTCAGAGACACTTGGAAGCCTATGGGCTACTCAAGTTCTTCAATTGCCCACTGATACAACCGCAAGAGTACCTGATCCAGTATTTGATATCAATGTGGAGTGTTGATCTGCAGTGCTTCATTGCGAGGGGAAAAAAAGTGATACTCTCAATTGTTGAGGATGTTTACTTTATGATGGGGCTCCCCTTTCAGGGAATGGCCCTGCCGAATGATCCCCAATTGTCGGGGGATGTGTGACTGATAGATATAGCCCGAAGCTACTATATAGGGCTGAACCCGATGTCAAGTTTGGTTTTCCATATTGAGGCGATGGACGCGCTCTTGCATCAGTGCATCATGACCATAGTTGTGAGGATCTATGGATCCTTGGCTACTTAACGGATCATTGGTGGTCAACTGAGGATTGTAGAGAGGGTCCTAGATGGGGACTTCTTCGCTTGGGGATGATATTGCATGCCATGATGATGGGGAAGATTCACCAGTGTCGGTCCACCAACTCCGATGATTTTGTGTTTGGATCTATCCTAGTGGCATGGTTTCTGGAGAGGGTGCCCATGTTGTGCCCAAGGATTTTTCTACCGCCTACAGGGCCACAGGAGCCATGATTGATGCAGTGGGATCACATGTTGGCACAAAATAGAGGGGGAGAGGGTGGCCACTATTTTATGGACACGGTGGCACGCATGTGGCATCACATGCCATAGGTTATACTCCAGTACCCATATGGTGGTATGGATTTCTAACATGACCCAGACATGGAGCTGCCTCCTAGAGAGGTCTAGGACCAGAGAGGTCTGGGACCACAGAGGTATGTTTGTGCATTTATGTTTTGTAATTTTGATAGTGTAGCATATGGTTATATATATGGATGTTGATGCTACCTTTGTTTTTTGTGGTTGCAAATGTGGGGCCTCGAGGCTGTGAGGTAGAGATGGTTGGAGATCCAACTCACCAGGGGTCGGTGTGAATTTTTTTGGTAGAGCCGTAGGTAGGACAGCGACGCCAGAGGGATGATGCTAGTGAGAGGCTAGTAGATGAGCCAAGGGTCAACTAGAGATGCAGGTTCGATGATCCAGGTGTGGTTCCATCACATGCGCTGTAGGTAGAGGACAACAGGGGGATGGAGGATCTCCATCACAGGTTCGAGGAGGTGTTGCAGGGTGTGTCGAAGGGCATGTGGTCCCACATTCAGAATGAGAGAGTCCTAGAGTTGTGTGTGGGTGTTTCGGAGGAGTGGCATACTTTCATCCACCGGGTAGATGTAGCGGGGTAACAATGAATGGTCGACTACCTGCTAGACCTGGAGGACCCCCAGTTGGTGGGGCGCCTCCTACTGACAAAGGAATTGGTGGGGGAGATCTGGGGGCACCATGAGTACTGATTCTATTTTTTGTATTTATATAGGTCTGCGAGCCCATTTTGTACCTATAGGGGTGAGGGGATTCACTGTCCTATGGGCGATGTATATGTTGTACTTTTGTAAACATTTATTATACTTTGACCAAGATATATATATATATATATATATATATATATATATATGTATACACATATTTTGGATCTATGTGATGTTTACATGTGTTGATATTTGTGATGGTTTATGATGTCTAATCTATATGCTGTGACCGATGTTTGATGATTATGTATATGTAATGATGTATTGATGTGATAAATTCCAATATAACACGAGGTAATCAAAGTTTCGAGATAAGAGTCTAACTTTTAGGTATTTGTGAAAGAGGAAAGGATCGTGGACACGATATACATTGTTGAGATGTAGGATGACAAGATGGGAATCTAAAAAAATGCTAAGGTGATGAATGTGGTGGTGACTGGACTTGGTGAGGAGACCAATGACAGTTGCGTATTCTTCTTGGTTGTTGGTGGATGAACCCAGATATATGCCGCTAGAGTGGAGCAGTGCATGTGAGGGGGTATAGAGGGCCCAAGCAGATGAAGCAATATTATGTGTCCAACGGCTAGCACCATCAGCATAACTGATGGAGGATGCATCTGTCAATAACACAGATGGTAGATCAGACATGAGGCATGGAGGTAAAAAAAGAAGACTAAAAAAAACTCTACAAATGTGTACAAAGAAAAACCCTAGTGTAGGATGATTATGCTCAGGTGTAAAAATTCTTTAAGTACAACCTGTTGATGAGTTCTTTGAGAGGATAGAATTTTAGAGAGGCCAGGATGTATGTGACTTTAGTGAAGTAGTGTTGGACAATGTAGGGTCCATGCCATAATGACTCAAATTTCCCATGACCGAGAGTATCATGAGCGATATCATAGCTTAGGATGAGATATCCTTCATTAAATGATCGAAGGTTAAAATGGTGGTCAAAGGTGGCTTTGGACCATTTTTTAGCTGCCTCGTTGTTCCATAATGAAGACCGACCATCTTCATCCAACGAATCTAAGGTTAGCAAGAACTGCTCCATTGGAGTGGTGTCAGGTAATATCTCAATGCCAGTGTGCAACATGGGAATTTCACACTCAATGGGGAGGGTGGCTTCGATCCCATGGACGCGATGAAACAATGTAAAACCAGTAGCAATTTTGACTGCCGTGTGATAATCCCATAATGCTGAAAACAACATATGATGCCAGTTGATCTTATGTTTGTTGAAGGTACATTGTAGCATGGTTTTGAGGACTTTGTTGACAACCTTGACCTGTCCATTGGACTGAGGGTATTATGAGGAGGAAAACTCATGGGAGAAGCCTGACTTTGAGGAGAGTTCGGTGAAGATATCATTCTCAAAGTGTTTACCGTGATCAGATAGTAACTGTAGTGGAATTCTGAAACGGGTAATGATGTGGTTGAAGGAAAAACGTGTTTCAATGTTAGCGATATTGTTGAAGGTAGGCATGGCTTCAGCCTATTTGGTAAAGTAATCTACTACCATGATGATGACAATGAGGGATGATTTTAGGGGCTAAATTTCGCTCATGGGCTAAGTTTCCACGGTTTTTCCAAAGAATAGATTCGCTATTCTAAAAATGATTCGCCCAAATTCTATAGGATAAAATTATTTTACCTTAAAAATCGCCAAAATTTTATGCAAACTATATAGAATCCTTATAAATTTGAATATTTTTACAAAAATATCGCCAAACATTTATAGTTGGCATATGAAGGATTACCAAGATTCGCCAAGGTTTCTACATTTTAAAATAAATTTCCATCCTTAAAATCATCCCTGGACCATCACCGTCACGATGTAATTGTGTCCATTAAGAGAGGGTGGAACTCATGCTTTGTTTGCATAAAGCTAGCATTTGTCACATTGCTTGACAACATGGATGTAGTCATGAAACAGTGTGGGCCATAAGTATCATGCTCGAATGATTTTTTGGGTGGTGGACATACCTGAGAGGTGGCCACCACAAGCGCTGCTATGGAAATTGTTCAAGACTCTATCTTCTTGGTTGATGGTAAAACATTGGTGAAGTATGGTGTTGACCCCATGTCGGTACAAAATATCACTGATGAGGAGGTACCGAGGGGCTTGATGGCGAGTGTGTTGATGATCATCTCGAGATAGATGATATCCAAACTTCTGTGTCTGTTGGTAGACGAGAAGGTCGCCATACCAAGGGTCATCAGAGGGGATGTAGAAGAGGTGTTAGTCAGGAAAATCCATATTGACGAGTGAACCTTTAGCGTCTGAGGGAAATGTTGGGATGAGTTTTTCGAGAACACACGCTTTATTTATTTTGGAAGTTTATAAATCTAGGTCATATTCCTAAAGGATGACGATCCATCAGGAAAATTTGACATTAATATGTCATCGACTAAGAAATTATTGCATGGGGTTAGAATATACCATGACTTTGGTAGTGCGAAGAAGGATATATTGACACAGTTTCTGGACTATGAGGACAACTGCGAGGGCTAGTTTCCCATCATGATTGTATTTCAGAGGTGGGCCTAAAATATTTTTATTGATGTAGAAAATAACATTCCCTCGTCCATCATCCCCTAGTTGGACGAGGACTCCTACTACTGAAATGACTAAGGCTGATAAGTAGAGGATGTAATCATGATCATAGTCTAGAGGACTAATCAAAAGGGCGTTGGATAGTGATGCTTTTAAATCATCAAAAGTGGTTTGGGCATGTTCATCCCATTGAAATGGGATATCATGATGTAGTAAGTGAAGGAAGCCATGCATGCGAGTGGCGTAATCTGGGACAAAGCGACGTAAAAAGTTGTCTTTGCCTTGTAGGATCTATAGTTGGCGAAAATTCCTAGGTGGTGTAATTTCAGTGATATCTTGGACCTTGAGGGGGTCCTCTGGGATTCCATGTTGGGAGACAATGAACCCAAGAAGGCATCCGACGGTGACGCAAAATACACACTTGAGGGGGTTCAAGCAGATATCGTACTGGCGACATCGTTGAAAGACAACTCGTAAGTCGTCTAAATGATGAATTCATTTCTTGGATCGATTAGTGAGGTCGTCCAAGTAAGCAAGGATGATGTGAGAAAGATCATGGAAAACATAAGTCATGGCTTGTTGGAATGTAACACCTACATTTTTTAGCACAAAAGGCATAACGCGATATGAAAAAGTACCCCATGGGGTAGTAAAGGTGGTTTTATATTGATCTACTGGATGAATTTGGATTTGATTGTAGCTGGAGAACCCACCCATGAAGGACAAGGACTCTTGGCTTGCACATTCATCAATAATTTGGTCGATGAAAGGGGTTGGGAAGTTGTCTTTGAGAAAATAATGGTTGAGATCATGAAATTCGCTGCAGACGCGAATAGTGCCATGGTTTTTGTTAATGGGGTCAGGGTTGGAAACCCATGAGGTATACGTAATGGGGTAAATGAACCCAACGATGCGTAACTTGTCAACTTCGACTTTGATAGTTGTAGCTTTGAATGGGTGAAGTGGGCATTTATTTTGATGGACTGGGGTAACATCTGGCCATGTGGCGATGCGACGTTCGACTATAGAAGGATCGAGGTCGGGCATCTCCATAGATGACCAGGAAAAAATATCCCGGTATTCTTGAAAGAGAGCTTTGTAAGTTGTGAGTTCCTCAGGGGAGCATGCGACGTCAATGGTGATTTATTCTATGATTCCCTGTTTGATGGAAATGTTTACTTTGACAGTGGGGGAGATATTGGCAATGTTTCCTTCTTCAAAAGCATCGGGTGTAGGGATAGGGTTTTTGAACCAGTCTATATGCCATGATAAAATAAAATCTTTGGTTTTGATTTCACATATGGAGACTTGGCTAGGAGAGCTGAAGGATTCTTGTGAGATAAAAGCACTCTGTGATGGAGTGCATTCAATGGGAAATCGGGGGTAGTGAGTTCCTCCAGGATATCTTCATCACAGTGAAAAATGCGAGAATATAGGGGATCTGGGGAGGTAACATGGCTGATTGTCACCATGTGATTGTATTCAAGTGGTGAAGATGTAGAGGGGATGTTGAAAGTATTTTGAGATGGCTCGCTTGTTATAAACCAAATGTCCAGACATTGTGGAGGATAAACTGTGGTAGGAGGTAATATTTCCTGTGGGAAATGAACCGAAGAATTGGGAGGATTTAGGGGAATATCTTCAGACAATCTATTTATGAACCATGGAGGGGTGGAAAGTGACTCAGGTTCAGGGGAGGTGATGTTGATAGTATCTGGAGAATGGATAGGGAGAGTAACTTGCATTATATGAGGTAAGGTGGTCAAAAGATTTTGAATAAGGGTTAATTGACGATGCCGATATTCTACAATCAAAGGATATTGGTATGTGAAATGAGCAAGTGAGTCACAAAGAGAGCAAGGGAATATCATCTGTTCAAGGACTGAGGTCAGGACATAATGGATGTTGGTGATGTGGGTAGTTGAAGGAGGTGGTGCAGAGGGATCTTCTTGAAAGGTTTGGCGTACTTCCGCTAGCGTCTGTCGAAGCTGAAGTGGAGTTGGGAAATGATGAGTGTAGTTTCCATACTCAGAACAAATGGCACACACAAATTTGGTTTGCAACCCTTTACTACCTATAGTAGGGGACATTGTCGTAGTACTTGATGTGCTTGGTGAAGAGGCAAGCAATGTGGTTGCTCGAGGAAGTTGGATCAGATTGCGTAACTCAGGAAGATATGGAAATTTATTAGTCGGGTGTCTCTCTCTTTTTCACAATGCACAAAGAGGGTGAATTCATGGAGGAAGTGGAGAGGTGGGATATTTCTTCTTCCATATTCCCCCAACTATGGTAGTGGTGCTAGAAATTGGGGGTGAGGGTGGCATGGCTGGAGTTAGTACTGGAATATGCATTGGGATTCCCTCTTACTGACGAGGGAGAGATGGTTGAGGAACCATCGTGGGTGGGTGTAGATACCATATAGGGATGGTGAGCACCATGTTGGGAAGGGTAAGCATCACGACTTTATGAAATGCTTGTATTCCTGGTGGGGGGTAGAATAAGGGAATTTGAGTGATGGCTTGGGGAATTGTCTCCCAAACCGGTATTTTTCCCCGAGGGAGGGTGAAATTGGGGATAAGTGGTGTAGTAGGGTTATCAGGTATTCCCTGAGGTAGAATGTTTTCAATTGGTGGGACGTCGAGGTGTGGAGAGGCCGTAGTGGGAGGAATGGTGTCTCTGGTGTCAGTTCCATTAGAAGATATGAAACACACTTGTGCTGAAGGGTGTATGAGAGGTGGTGCTTCATGGTATGCCCCCAACAAGGATGGGTCCTTGAAAAATCCAGGGCCCGTGTCAATGAGTGAATAAGCATCATAACTAGAGCGAACAAGAGGCAGGATGTTATCGATTTTGGCAGAGTGGTTAGGTTCGTAATGTGAAATTTGGTCGGTGGTGATGATTTTCCCGTTGTGGGGGAACATTATTGTTCGAAACAAATAAGAGGCCAATTCCTTCATAGAGTACATGTAGCTATGTCCAAACAAGATTTTGTAATTGAGCAAGGCATTGATAACCTCAATGTCGATGAGGATGGTTTTTCCCTCGAGTTCGACGGGGACATTTTGAAAGAGCCCTTCCGGGGAGGATGGTCAACCATCATAAGATCTTAAAGTGATGGCGGATGGTACTAGCTCAAGGGAGCCAAGTTTTTTCCATACAGTTTTGGACATGATGCATGTGGATGCACCTTCATCAATGATACACCGATGAACTGTGATGTTCCGAATCTTGACTGGTATCTGGAAAGATAGCAGAATGGGGAGACGAGGTTCTCTGCTATCTAGATCAAAGGTGATGAGTCTAGTATTAGCTGGGTCAACTACCCCCAAGGTGGAAAGTAAGGATTTACGTTGAGTTGGATAGACATGGCTGCAAGATATTGTGCCAAGTCATCGACTAGACTGTAATTGTGTGCTACCCTAGCTCGAGGGTTGTTGACATTCCGTCATAACAAATTGTGAGGGATACAAATGGGGGGTTCAGTGTTAGGGCATGGAATCATCAATGTTTGTGTAGATGTACTTGGAGATGCTTTCTAAGTGGTGGGAGTATATTAAGAGGGTGTGCTATATTGATGACCGTATGTTTGAAGAATAATTTATTCTTCACTAGTGAGGAGGATATTGCGATCTACCGGATTTCCAGGGTTTTGATACTGTCCCATTTGTGGTGGGGTAGGATGTACCTCTTGTTAAGTATTCATCACACCTTGGTGTGGGATTGGGTTTTGCAACATGGCTGGGGGTGGTTGTTACAAATACTATTGTGGGTCCTACTAAGGGGTAGGTGGCACTAGAGGATGTGGCACATTCATGGATTCTTTAATCCATTTAAAGTCAACAATTTGGGGGAAATGGTGATTATAATGACCATTTTCACCACAAAGAGTGCAAGGGAAGTTTTTCTGGAGGTTGTTGTTGTTTTTCCTCACTTGGAATTTTTTTTTATTGTCCCCTTGGGGGTTTCGGTTACCCTGATTTTGGTTTCCCCCAACAGGTTGGTTCTGTTGGGGGTTATTTCCCCCTGGTCCTAGGTTATTATTGTTTTGGTTTTTTCCTTTATTCTTGAAATTATTTGACTCATGGGATGGATTTTCCATATTCAAATGTTCAAAAGTATGAAGTTGTTGAATGGGAGAGGGTTGAACAAAGTTAACGCCGACGTGTGGTTGTTCATGTGGAGGATAAACCAGTTGTGGAGGACCAGGAAATGGAGAATAAAGATTGTTTTGTGGCAATGATCCTTAGGACGTATAGGAAGATGAAGCACTTTCACTAGTGCCCAAGTTATATGCTGAGGTAGAAGGGGGACCTGAACTTGGTTGAGAAGAAAAGTGCATGATGGGTGTCAGTGAGGGTCCACTCATGGGTGGAGGGGGGACAATAGAATATGGTTGTTGGTAAGGGGGAGGAGGGTAATAATATGACCCTCCATATGTCTAAGGATATTGGGGTGTACTGTACAAAAGTGGTGGGTGGATGTACGGGTTGTGGTGTGTCATGGTCCCAATCAACCCATTCACAACATGATACATGGTAGGTTTGTTCTAGCCAAATGGTACGGGTCTCGGTTCATCAAGTAATACTATGTATAGGTAACCCAACTGAGCATAAATGAGGTCAAACTATTGATCCTTGTTGATGGCTTTCTCTTCGGATTGGGGGAAGATGGAAGCCACATCTTTGGCAAGTATAGAGATGAGTGATTGTAGAAACCAATCGAGACGTTGTTCTTTGGTGGTTTCTTCTTTACATAAACTATGTCTCCTATGCCATTCGTGGATGTAGTAAAAAATATGCATAGCTGAGGTTTGTTTGCACTCGAAGAGTATTTCTAAACCAGTGTCATGATGAACTGGTAGTTGGAAAAAGTCTAGAATGGCTTTGGCCAAGAATTCAAAAGTCACGTGGGACCCTGATTTTTTGTCCACATACCATTTGGCAGACGAACCAGTGAGTGTTCATTGAAATAAACTCAAGCATATGGAGTCATTCATGATTTTGGTTTAAGAGAAACATAAGTGAAAGGTCATGACATGGTTGGATAGGTCTTCCCCTATTTTTCCTTCAAATTTTAGGATATCTAAAGGTAGCTTGGTAGGCATATTTAGGCATGTGGGGTCATGTAATATAGGATCATTCGTGAGTTTACTCAAATCAGGAATGTTGAGAGATGCCAAATATACCATGGGGGGTGCTGGTGGAGGATTAGTTCCAACCATGGTGTGAGCAGGTATTGGACCTGACCCTTGAGGGGGATTTGGTGGGGTTGTACTTCTCCCTTGAGAAGAAGTTTTCCCCCCACCTCCTTGTGAAGGAGAGCTAGTGGATGGATGGCCTTGGGAGTTGGACACAAGTAAATTGGAACAAAGAAAATTTGATCCAAAAATAGTGGCACTCACAGGGGTGTGAGATGGTTGAGACGGTGAGTTGGCGAGACTAGGAATGCCTCCTAAAATAGGAGGGAGATTCTACAAGCATCTGGAATGAAGAGGATTTTTTAGGTCCCCTACGATGTCTGACTAGAAAAGTGAATGTGTGCAAATGGTGATGAGAGAAATAAATGAACAAGAGACTTGTATAATTTGGACCTTCACAGTATAACTCACAATTGCAAGTAATCAAATGAGAATCATACATAAATCAAATAAGAATATATGTGGGTAGATGTATTTTTTCTGCATGGGAGAACAAATAAAACAAATGCTTGTGTCCTAAAAGACGTATCGTGCTTCCTCTAAAATAGCACTAGACCTTCCAAGAGCACTCAATAGTGGGGTCTGAAGCCACTGGAAGAGGAACTAGTGAAAGATGAAATAATTAGTTATAACAAGGGGTAGAGGGTACATATCCGAAAAGAGATGGTTATATTTCCTAATAGCCACACAAAATATGATCAAGGTGCAATTGCAACGCACAATTGCCACCTGGGTATATGTCCTAAATTTGGCCGCTAGGTACCTCGGTCAAAGTGCGACATTTATATATTCGGCCTCAGAAATGGGTCATGGGATGGATCCCTTCCAAGAGTTGGGTGACTCGAGGGGGGACACACAAAACAATTAAACCTTGAACTTCAACCCTTCACGGGTATCTCCCTATCTTATGGTGTAGGAACAATTGACTTGGAGGATTTTAAAGTTCCCTATTTGTCAACTTCTAATGTTTGAAAATGTGAGAACTAGATAATGGGGGGTTATTTGGATTCCTACCCTCGAGATCCTACCTAGACTAAAAAAAATATTTTGGCACCTCCTGTGGAGGAAAACTTAGTGGGTTTTTAGAAAAAATTTAGATGTGGTGGGCTGAGAGATTGGGGGTGTGAACAAATCTCGTTTGAATTAAGTGGGTGTGGATAGTTTCTTCAAGAAATAGTGGGACATTTTAGAATTCCTTTGGAGAAAACCTACTTCAACCTCCAAAATTCAAGATGGAAATTAGGAGTGACTTTGTGTGTGAGAAAGTGATAAAATGTGCCAAATTTTAATAAGTTAGATGTAAATTTGCAACATGTGGACTTCCTGTGGTCCTGAAAAATCTTTTTTACCTATCTTACTAAGTGTCATAGGTTCAACCTTGTGGAATTTTAAAATCCATAAAGAACCAACGTGTGGACATATGGGTCCTTACCAATCCTTTAAACTCCCTAATGTTGTTTACACTAAGAAATCTTGAAAAACTATCCTAGATTGCAAGCCTGTGGGCATGTATGGGCCCCTTACTTTGATCTTTAAACTCTCCTAGTTATGTAAACTAAGAAAGAAATTTCAAGAAACTATCCTGAGTTTGAAACATGTGGGCATGTATGTGCCCTTACAAATTTAAGATGATTTCAAAAATAAACTAAGAGGAGCCCTAGGGGGGCTTGGTCCTCTCCTAAAGACATTTTGTTTAAGGGAGATGAAATGTCCCCTTAACCACCATTATGATTCTCAAGATCACTCTATGGTGCGAGAGAAGATCATACTCAATGATCAAAGTTGGTTTCTAGTCCTAATGCAAGTGTTTTTATATGTGATATAAAATAATCTCAACTTAAATTTTACAAACCAAACAAGCCATCCATGTGGAAACCAAAGAAAAAGAGGAGAAAATAAGGTTCCTTTTTACCCCCTAAGTGCCTATGTTTAGCTAACCTTTCATATGGGAAAGGATTCTAAGTGGAGTACATTTAAAAATTGCATGAAATAAAGATTTGAAGGCTAGGCGCCTTCAAATCATCACAAAAACTCTTACAATTTTGAAACTCTAGAAATGTACGCGGGTTACAGTTTAGACATAGGCATAGTGGGTGCACAATGTGCAAAGAACATAATCATTTTGGGTGCACAGTGCACTGAGAAAATAATCCTTTTGGGTACACAGTGCACTAAGTGCGCGTCTATGGGATGAAATACCCACGCACATTTTGATACACATCGAAGGGGGAAATTTTGAGTGAATTTCTCCTCCTCCAACTCAAAACTTGGTTCTTGACGGGTAAGGCTAGGACGGTTTTGGTACCTGCAAGACTAATGGATAAAAAATAAGTTCTCTCAAAGCCCAAATAGGGTAGGAATTGATACCTTTCCCTAGTATGGTCGTCAATTTGTTGTGTCTGTTTCATCACTTGAGTGAGAAAAACAAGGGCACGTGCATGCCTAGTTGGGCCTGCTAGACAAGACAAAGGTTAGTGCATAGGTTAAACCCAATAACATGAAATAAACAAGTAAATAAAGTTAAAACAACTAAGGAAATAAAACTAGAATGCATAAGAAACTTTTAGAACCATAAACAATAAACCAATGACCAAGATTATGCCACCAATGGATAACTAGATTAGTTGGAAAAACACCGTAGAGAAATGAGGAAGTATGATTCCCCTCTTCCTCCTTGGGAGGGCTATTGAGTTCCCTAATGGAGAGCACTTCTTACAATGGTATAAAAGAAAGTAAATGATGAAGAAATTAATTCCTATTCCATCAAGAGGTGAGTGGAATGGCCTATTGGAATGTTTCTAGAATGCTCCAAGGAGAAAAGAGGATTATCAAGGGAGGATTGAGGAAGGATAAAAATACTATGAAAATATTAATTTCTTAGTGCACCCATGGCCTCCATTTATATCATTTATTCAAGGAAATATTCAACTAGTTCTTGGTGTGAACAAGGGGCCCTTTAGGGCACCCTTTGGTCCATGACCAACCCCCCAGCCCCCCATTCGGATTCAGCTAAGATCTGAGGGTCAAATAAAGTTGGGAGCTTGCCCATAAGTGGTTTCCATAAATGTGTCGATCACAGGAGTGTGTGGTTTTTATCGTACACAGTCATGCATATGGCACATTTTTCACTCTATGGGATTCTTTGGCCCATGCTCTATGAGCGCTCTTCCTTTAGTGAGTTAGCACATGTCAATTTTTTCCCAATTGTATAGTTTTGCCTCTTGGAAATGAATCTTGGTGCTACAGGTGAACTAATAGTTGTTTTACATTGATATATTTCTATAACCATTTGTGTGCAATGTTGCAGACGAAATTTTAGTGATAACACGCATGAAGCATCAATTATCTAGATCTTACCCCATATTTCCTTCACTGATTCTAAGACACAGATCCAATGTGTATCTCTTTCGTGGCTATAATATGTATTTTACATGGATCATTTGTATATCTCTTTCATGGCCATGATCACTGTTTTCTATATACATTATTCATGGATCCATAGTGTACTTGATTGGAAGGCACCCTTATCATCACACTTGAGCATGGGTATGTCTTCCTCGAGATTTACATTTTCTGACTTGATTTTGTGTTTTTTTTTTTCTTAGATTGGATTCTAGTGACCTTCACCATGGTTAACTTCTCTTTAAAGACTCATAATATATTACGTCCATCAGTTTCTCTTTTGACCTGACACATTAGGGTGCATATGTTATAGTGTCAATTGCCACCACTTAAGCATTGATGCTCTTTCTAGCCTTACCTATATCCTCCTTATAAGAAACTCTTCCCCATACCTCCTTGAGTCCTTCTAAAAAATATTTTTTTGGAAGATGTATGTGCTCTCATAGTTATGCAACCCGCATACATGAATAATATTCAAGGGAAAACCACGTACATGCCAATAAATGATAAAAAACTTGGTAATAATGGAGTAAGAGTCAGTTGTAAGCGTCAGTTGACAGAGTCAATAGCGTAAGTAGAGTCTAGTTATCTGTGGTTCTATGTAACTGACTGAGTAGAGTAATTTCCTATATACTGATGTAATAAGTCCTCATTCAATAATAAAGATTGTGAGCGTAGTCTCCCCTGTGTGTTGGTTTTCTCATATTTTAAGTTGGTATCATAGCAGGTTGTAGATCCAACTCTGAGAGGTGAGATCCGATCTCGAATTTGATTTTGGAAGTTCACCGGTGCCCCCCCTATACAGTGTTAGAGAGCGTCGATGCTCTCACACATAAAACTAGAAAATTCATGATACTTGTGCTCCCTCTATATGAATTCAAGAGCATAGTGCATCGATGCTCCCCTCTCCACATGCAACGAGCGTTGTGAATTTCTCCCAACGCTTACCCTGCCATTGTATAGGAGCGTTAATGTTGCCCTTCATGGGTCTGAGGAGTGCCCACAATTTATTTGGTGAATTTTTTTTTTGTTGCGCGTGGAAGCAGACTGGGATCCCTGAGGTTGAGGTATTTTATTTGTGGAAGCAGCATTGGGGTCCATTGACTGAGATATCGGGAAGAGTTTTGCTAAATGAGCATTTAAAATAGATGCCACAATTTTCATGAGGTTTTAGCATGAGTTTTGGATCATTGTATAAGAGTTTATACAATCACTATATAAGAGTTTGGGGTTGTATGAGAAATCGTGAGTGTGTGAGTTTTTATATGAGAGTTTTTATATGGGAGTTTTTATATAAGAGTTTTTTTTTTATATGAGCTTTATTTTTTATATGTAAATCTTTGAAGTGTGAGGAAGGGGTTATTCTTATGCATATGAGGATGCATGTTTAAAGGTGGATGTATGTATTAAAAAAAAAAAAAAAAGTTTCTCTTAAAGTTAAGGTTTCTTTTGAGGATGAGTCTGTGGTATGCATGTAGTGGTGTTAAGGTTTCCTTTTAAAATTTTCTTATATCTATTTTAAGACAATTGAGGGTCAAGGTAGAGATGGATCGGTGGATCTGAAAGGCAAAGAGATGGACTACTCAACACTTGATGGAAGTTGCATATTCTTGGTGATTCACCATTGGTGATACAGGGAGCCATTGGCTAGTTGGACAAGCAGACACTTGCAGAGATGGTGAATCCTCTAGCAAAGACCTACCTCAACGAATCCAACAATTTAGATTGATCAAATTTCATTAACTGTAAATTCAAGATGCAGATGCTGAAGGAGGGCTATGGTGTCTAGAACATTGCAAAGGGAACTGAAGTGAAACCTGGTGTGGCTGCAGGTGCGACAACAACACAGATCCAATATTGGGAGAAGTGTGAAAACAAGGCAAAGGTATTGTTGCGCATGTCTGTTAAATATAGCATAATTACACATATTAGAGAAGCTACAACTTCTGTTGAAACCTGGACAACACTTAAAGCATTGTATGAAACTAGCAACACAAATCACATTTTGTTCCTGAAAACTAAATTGCTAGGAATTAATATGGATGTAAATGAATCTGTTAGTTCATTTTTGGGTTGTATTAAAGAGGTGAAAAACAAGCTAGTAAATATAGGGGAAATTGTTTCCAACGTCGATCTGGACACTATTACCTTAAATGGTATTCTATAAGATTATCATATGTTCATATTTGGTCTCGCAGCAAGGGAGAAACCTCCTTTGTTTGAAGACATGATAGGTATTTTGTTGCAAGAGGAAGAGAGGCATAGGAATATGAAGCCTCAGAATAAATATTTGGCACTATGGTAAAATAAGAGATCCGTGAGATGGAGATCGGGAGAAAGAGGCAGATGAGGCATTTCATGGTAGAGAGGCAGTTCATCGCAGTGAAGACAATCTCCAAGACCGAATCAAGGTATGCAATTTAATAGGAATGAGTCAAAGAGTCATTTTATTGTGGTCAACCTGGACATATTTTTAAATACTGTCACAAGAAGAAGAGTGATGAGGCTAGGAATAAACCTCAAACACATTCAGGTCATTATGCAGAAAAATATTCAAATAATGATCTCGGATTATTTATTGCTAGTGATGATATTGATGAACCCCTAAATTTTAATTCACGGTTTCTTAGGTTGTTTGTGTCTAATGTTGCTTTATCTTCTGAAACAGATGATATTGATGCCTAGTTTGTGGATTCTGGAGCATCAATACATATGACTTGTAATAAGAACTGGTATGCTAATTTTAAATAAACTCAGAATGGTGCTAGCATATATATTGGAGATGAATGCACTCATAAGATCAAGGGATATTGAGACATTCATGTGACATTATTGAATGGTACTATTCATCACATTCACAATGTGGTGTATGTGCCAGGGATAAAGAAAAAATTGATCTTTGTGTCCACTATTACAGTTCAAAACTTGAAGGTTGAATTCTTCAATAATTATTGCATAGTGAAGGATCTATTGGGCCACTTCCAAATTGTTGCAACGAGATTCAAAGCAGAAGGCCTATACAAACTTGATGTTACTAGCAAAGAACATAACACACTGACTTATGAAACTGTGCCAACATAGATTCTTTGGCATCAAAGGTATGGCCACATCAATCATCCTATTTATTGTTATTACAGAAAAATAATATGGTTGAAGGACTTCCCATGTTAAACAATGAGAATGTTGCTTGTGATGGATGTGCATTAGGAAAGATGAACAAAGATGAGTTCCCCTCTAATATTTATAGGAAAAAGAGAGATGTGTTAGATCTTGTGCATACTCATGTTTGTGGGCCTATGCAGACTAGGTCTTTAGGAGGTGCATTTTACTTTCTGTTATTTATTGATGATTGCACTATATACACATGGGTTTGCTTCCTTAGAAGAAAAAGTGATGTTTTCGAGTACTTTAAGGAATTCAGAACCATGGTGGAAAAGCAGACAGGAAAATCCATCAAAATCCTTCATTCAGATCAAGGGGGAGAGTATAAATTAGGGGACTTCAACAAATATAGTAAAGATCATGGAATAGTACAACAGTTTACAGTACCACACACTCCATAGCAAAACGAAGTTGCTGAAAGGAAAAACAGAACTCTGGTAGAGTGTGCACGTAGTATGATAAAAGTTAAGAATCTCTCGAATACATTTTGGGTTGAAGACATAAACACCGCAATTTATTTAAAGAATAGAAGTCCAATAATGTGTCTTGATAATGCTACTCCTTTCAAAGCCTTGTATGGTTCCAAACCTGCAGTTCATAATTTGAAAGTATTTGGGTGTAAGTCTTTTTCTCATATTCCAAAGGAGAATAGGAAGAAATTGGATGCTAAAGCCATTAAATGTATTTTCATTGGGTATTGTTCTGAATTCAAAGCATAAAAATTGTTTTATCCTTCTACTCACAAAGTATTTGTGAGTAGAGATGTACTTTTCCATGAGCATGAAGCGGGAAATCACGACAACAACAATCATGAGGATTAGCATAGACTTCCTGATGAAGGATTTAAAGAAGACCAACAACATCCATCACAAAAACAACCACAACCGTAGCGACAACAACAACAACAACAAGAAGGACTCGGTGATATTGACACTTCAAGCAGTCACAGTTCACCTAGAGGTGAAGACAGATATTCACAAAGTGGGGAGGAAGATAATCAGTTGAGAATATCTTCATGACAAGTTTGGCTCCCTGAGAGGTATAGAGACTATTCCCTAATGAGTATCATTTCAAGTATCATAGAACCCATGAGTTTTGACAAAGCGAATGAACATGATGAATGGCGAAATGAAATGGAGGAAGAATATGAAACTATAATGAAAAACAATACTTGGGAATTGACTGAATTGCATAAACATAAGAAGCCCATTGGATGCAAATGGATATACAAACCCAAGTTTAAATCATATGGTAGTATAGACAAATATAAGGCTAGATTTTTTGCAAAGGGTTATTCACAAACATAAGGTATTGATTATGCTGAAACATTTGCACCAGTAGCTAAATTGAATACTATCAGATTGTTAATTGCTTTAGCTACAAAGTATCATTGGAAGCTGCACCAATTAGATTTTAAATATGCATTTTTGAATGGTGAGTTAAAGGAGTAGGTTTACCTTACTCAACCTAAAGGGTTTGTGGAGCAAGGGCAAGAACACTTAGTGTGTAAATTAAAGAAAGCATTGTATGGACTAAAATAGGCACCTAGGTCATGGTATGAGAAGACAGACTCTTTCTTTCTTCAACAAGGTTTTATGAGGAGAAAAAATGATCCAAATCTATACACCAAATTTGATGAGAAGGGGTATATAGTATTGATTTCCTTATATGTTGATGATTTGATAATTACAGGAAATGCAAAGAAAATAATTGATGAAATCAAGGAGAAGTTGTCAAAAGTTTTTGAAATGAAAGATATTGGTGAGTTACATTATTGCCTGGGTCTTGAAGTTTGGAGAAATGCATGCCAAAATTTTGTTTGTCAGAGTAAGTATGTCAGAGAAGTACTTAAGAGATTTAAAATGGATCAGTGCAAGTCTTCTACAGTTCCCATGCACCAGAATGTGAAACTTTATTTTGATGATGGTTTGAAGCAGGTGAATGGAACTATGTATAGACAAATGGTGGGTAGTTTCATATATCTCACCAAAACTAGACCTGATATTGCATATTGTGTGAGTGTGTTAAGTCAGTTCATAGCAAAACCTCATGAAATCCATTGGAATGCAACAAAGGAAATACTCAAGTATCTAAAAGGAACACTTGATTATGGTATTAAATATATTGATTCATCTAATGTAGAGTTGACAAGTTACTCAGACTCTGATTGGGCTGGAAATCCAGATGATCAAAGATCCACCATTGGATATGTGTTTGGCATTGGATCCAAGGTTGTTTCATGGAATAGTAAAAATCATCCTACTGTATCTTTGTCATATAGTGAAGCAGAATATAAATCCTTGTGTGCAACAACTTGTGAAGTTGTTTGGTTGAGAAGACTTCTTCAAGATGTTGGAAAAGAACAAAAGGAACCTACAATGATCAAATGTGATAATCAAAGTTCAATCAATCTTGTGAAGAATATGATTTTTCATGCAAGGACAAAGCATGTTGATGCTCAGTTTCATGTTTTTAGAGAAAAGTTGCAGTCAAATGAAATAGCTCTTATGTATTGTAATACTAGTGAAAATGCTGCTAATATTTTCACTAAGCCTCTTGGAAAGATTAAGTTTTAGTTGTTTAGGGAGATGTTGGGTATAGAAGTCAATCCATTCTCCATTAAGGGGGATACTTGGAAATAATGGAGTAAGATTCAGTTGTAAGCGTTAGTTGATAGAGTCAGTAACGTAAGTAGAGTCTAGTTATCTGTGGTTCTGTGTAGCCGACTAAGTAGAGTAATTTCCTATATAATGATGTAATAAATTCTCATTCAATAATAAATATTGTGAGCGTAGTCTCACCAGTGTGTTGGTTTTCTCATATTTTAAGTAAAAATATATAATTATGCCAAATTAAATGTTGATTTTTGGGTTTGGTTGGTTTCCTAACTCCTTTTACCCATAGTTAACCATCTCTAACTAAATAGAGACTCCATAAAAGGAACATTTTCCTCAAGGATAAAGGTAATGATATTTTTCACATAAGAGTAAACACATATCTGGATATCCCTGCTAAGTCTTTAATCCCATACATATCCTCGTTGTTCTAGTTTTTTGACTTGGAAACCTTTGTTTCCATCCTCCTTCTGATCACCAACCTATATAACCAAGAGTCTCCCATATATTCTCTTCGGGTCCATGGTGAATTCAGTGTCAAAATCAATCCTTATAGCAGGAGACATGGTGGAGGAATTTGGGATCTCTTTTGATAGGGAAACACCACATCGAACATGTAAAATCTATAACTACGTAACTGTTTTTCATCAATAATAAAATAAAATCATTCCTTTGAAGTGTATTGTTTTGGTATTGTTTCAATCTACAATTCTTTTATATATGCTTCACAAAATACTAATTGCTTTGATTTTTCCGTCATTTTTCATAGAACTAGTGAGTAGTTATTAGTATAACTACCTCTCTATATAGGTATTCTTGTTTGTGATTCTTGCAGGTTGCATAACAACCATTGGAAAAGAATGAAGGGACTCCTACAATCGGGAATGGCATTAATCGTTGGACTCCTGGTGAGTCAATCTTTCTTTTTCTCCCAATAGTTAGTTATTTCTTTGGAATTCGATTATTATTATGTTTTCTTAGTAATCTTTATGGAATTTGCTTCTTGTACAGTCATTATTAAAATGCAGTAATCCCACTACTATAGGGGATTTTTCCCTGAAAGAAGGGAGGAGTACTACTAAGGTGGTTCCAGACTAGAATTATGAATACACGTACTATGTGTATGGTTCAAATATAGTAAATAGTTATGGACTAAAGGCATTTCTATTTATTTTTAATATAGGAATGTATAATGGGAACCACAATATGTCTATGTTTTGGATGATATCTTATTGCATGAACCATTTAGTGAGTTTATAAGAATACAATGCATCGATATATACTTTAATTAATTTTTTTTTTTACAAATTTTCAATTGATCATCTCAAAATCAAATATTTTTTATAATAATATTGTTTTATATTTTTGTTATTTCACTTTGATATAATGATTGAATCAATGCATTATCTGATGGCTTACACCTATGCTATTTGTAACTATGTAAATCATTCACATATTAATTATTCAGTAACACAACATTTTACAACATTCGACAATGGAATAAAATAAGAAACCCATTTTATTATATATGAATCATACAAAATGGGACAACGTAAAGGTCCAAAACAATCAAATTGTAACCAATATGTAATTGTTACACTTATTGGTAACCTGTCCCCATG
>JASDQU010107086.1:160863-172814 GCA_032191745.1 Picea mariana
AGAGTGGAGAAGTGCATGTGAGGGGGTATAGAGGGCCCAAGCAGATGAAGCAAGATTATGTGTCCAACGGCTAGCACCATCAGCATAACTGATGGAGGATGCATCTGTCAATAACACAGATGGTAGATCAGAAATGAGGCATGGAGGTAAAAAAAGAAGACTAAAAAAAACTCTACAAATGTGTACAAAGAAAAAACCTAGTGTAGGATGATTATGCTCAGGCGTAAAAATTCTTTAAGTACAAATCGTTGATGAGTTCTTTGAGAGGATATACTTTTAGAGAGGCCAGGATGTATGTGACTTTAGTGAAGTAGTGTTGGACAATGTAGGGTCCATGCCATAATGACTCAAATTTCCCATGACCGAGAGTATCATGAGCGATATCATAGCTTAGGATGAGATATCCTTCATTAAATGATCAAAGGTTAAAATGGTGGTCAAAGGTGGCTTTGGACCATTTTTTAGCTGCCTCGTTGTTCCATAATGAAGACCGACCATCTTCATCCAACGAATCTAAGGTTAGCAAGAACTACTCCATTGGAGTGGTGTCAGGTAATATCTCGATGTCGGTGTGCAACATGGGAATTTCACACTTGATGGGGAGGGTGGCTTCGATCCCATGGACGCGATGAAACAATGTAAAACCGGTAGCAATTTTGACTGCCGTGTGATAATCCCATAGTGCTAAAAACAACATATGATTCCAATTGATCTTATGTTTGTTAAAGCTACATTGTAGCATGGTTTTGAGGACTTTGTTGACAACCTTGACCTGTCCATTGGAATGAGGGTATTATGAGGAGGAAAACTCATGGGAGAAGCTTGACTTTGAAGAGAGTTCAGTGAAGATATCATTCTCAAAGTGTTTACCGTGATCAGATAGTAACTGTAGTGGAATTCTGAAACGGGTAATGATGTGGTTGAAGAAAAAACGTGTTTCTATGTTAGCGATATTGTTGAAGGTAGGCATGGCTTCAGCCTATTTGGTAAAGTAATCTACTACCATGATGATGCCAATGAGGGATGATTTTAGGGGCTAAATTTCTCTCATGGGATAAGTTTCCACGGTTTTTCCAAAGAATAGATTCGCTATTCTAAAAATGATTCACCCAAATTCTATAGGATAAAATTATTTTACCTTAAAAATCGCCAAAATTTTATGCAAACTATATAGAATCCTTATAAATTTGAATATTTTTACAAAAATATCGCCAAACATTTATAGTTGGCATATGAAGGATTACCAAGATTTGCCAAGGTTTCTACATTTTAAAATAAATTTCCATCCTTAAAATCATCCCTAGACCGTCACCGTCATGATGTAATTGTGTCCATTAAGAGAGGGTGGCACTCATGCTTTGTTTTCATAAAGCTAGCATTTTTCACATTGCTTGACAACATGGATGTAGTCATGAAACAGTGTGGGACATAAGTATCATGATCGAATTATTTTTTGGGTGGTGGACATACCTGAGAGGTGGCCACCACAAGCACTGTTATGGAAATTGTTCAAGACTCTATCTTCTTGGTCGATGGTCAAACATCGGTGAAGTATGGTGTTGACCCCACGTCGGTACAAAATGTCACTAATGAGGAGGTACCGAGGGGCCTGATGGCGAGTGTGTTGATGATCATCTCGAGAGAGATGATATCCAAACTTCTGTGTCTGTTGGCAGATGAGAAGGTCGCCATACCAAGGGTCATCAGACGGGATGTAGAAGAGGTGTTCGTCAGGAAAATCCATATTGACGGGTGAACCTTTAGCATCTGAGGGAAATGTCGGGATGAGTTTTTCGAGAACACACGCTTTATTTATTTTGAAAGTTTATAAATCTAGGTCATATTCCTGAAGGATGACGATCCATCAGGAAAATTTGACATTAATATGTCATCTACTAAGAAATTATTGCATGGGGTTAGAATATACCATGACTTTGGTAGTGCGAAGAAGGATATATTGACACAGTTTTTGGACTATGAGGACAACTGCGAGGGCTAGTTTCTCATCATGATTGTATTTTGGAGGTGGGCCTAAAATATTTTTACTGATGTATAAAATAACATGCCCTCGTCCATCATCCCCTAGTTGGACGAGGACTCCTGCTACTGAAACGACTAAGGCTGATAAGTAGAGGATGTAATCATGATCATAGTCTGGAGGACTAATCAAAAGGGCATTGGATAGTGATGCTTTTAAATCATCAAAAGTGGTTTGTTCATGTTCATCCCATTGAAATGGGATATCATGATGTAGTAAGTGAAGGAAGCCATGCGTGCAAGTGGCGTAATCTGGGACAAAGCGACGTAAAAAGTTGTCTTTGCCTTGTAGGATCTATAGTTGGCAAAAATTCCTAGGTGGTGTAATTTCAGTGATATCTTGGACCTTGAGGGGGTCCTCTGGGATTCCATGTTGAGAGACAATGAACCCAAGAAGGCATCTTACGGTGACGCAAAATACACACTTGAGGGGGTTCAAGAAGATATCGTACTGGCGACATCGTTGAAAGACAACTCGTAAGTCGTCTAAATGATGAATTCATTTCTTGGATTGATTAGTGAGGTCGTCCAAGTAAGCAAGGATGATGTGAGAAAGACCATGGAAAACATAAGTCATGGCTTGTTGGAATGTAACACCTGCATTTTTTAGCACAAAAGGCATAACGCGATATGAAAAAGTACCCCATGGGGTAGTAAAGGTGGTTTTATATTGATCCACTGGATGAATTTGGATTTGATTGTAGCTGGAGAACACACCCATGAAGGATAAGGACTCTTGGCTGGCACATTCATCGATAATTTGGTCGATGAAAGGGGTTGGGAAGTTGTATTTGGGAAAATAATGGTTGAGATCACGAAATTCGCTGCAGATGCGAATAGTTCCATGGTTTTTGTTAATGGGGTCAGGGTTGGAAACCCATGAGGTATACGTAATGGGGTAAATGAACCCAACGATGCGTAACTTGTCAAATTCGACTTTGATAGTTGTAACTTTGAATGGGTGAAGCGGGCATTTCTTTTGATGGACTGGGGAAACATCTCGCCATGTGGAGATGCGATGTTCGACTATAGAAGGATTGAGGTCGGGCATCTCCGTAGATGACCAGGAAAAAATATCTCGGTATTCTTGAAAGAGAACTTTGTANTGCAACGTCAATGGTGATTTATTCTATGATTCCCTATTTGATGGAAATGTTTACTTTGACAGTGGGGGAGATATTGGCAATGTTTCCTTCTTCAAAAGCATCGGGTGTAGGGATAGGGTTTTTGAACCAGTCTATATGCCATGATGAAATAAAATCTTTGGTTTTGATTTCACATATGGAGGCTTGGCTAGGAGAGTTGAAGGCTTCTTGTGAGATAAAAGCACTCTGTGATGGAGTGCATTCAATGGGAAATCGGGGGTAGTGAGTTCCCCCAGGATATATTCATCACAGTGAAAAATGTGAGAATATAGGGGATCTGGGGAGGTAACATGGGTGATTGTCACCATGTGATTGTATTCAAGTGGTGAATATGTAGAGGGGATGTTGAAATTATTTTGCGATGGCTCGCTTGTCATAAACCAAATGTCTAGACATTGTGGAGGATAAACTGTGGTAGGAGGTAATATTTCCTGTGGGAAATGAATCGGAGAATTGGGAGGATTTAGGGGAATATCTTCAGACAATCTATTTATGAACCATGGAGGGGTGGGAAGTGACTTAGGTTCAAGGGAGGTGATGTTGATAGTATCTGGAGAATGGATAGGGAGAGTAACTTGCATCATATGAGGTAAGGTGGTCAAAAGATTTTGAATAAGGGTTAATTGATGATGCCGATATTCTACAATCAAAGGATATTGGTATATGAAATGAGCAAGTGAGTCACAAAGAGAGCAAGGGAATATCATCTGTTCAAGGACTGAGGTCAAGAAATAATGGATGTTGGTGATGTGGGTACTTGAAGGAGGTGGTGAAGAGGGATCTTCTTGAAAGGTTTGGCGTACTTCCATTAGCGTCTATAGAAGCTGAAGTGGAGTTGGGAAATGATGAGTGTAGTTTTCATACTCGGAACAAATGGCACACACGAATTTGGTTTGCAACCCTTTACTACCTATAGTAGGGGACATTGTCGTAGTACTTGATGTGCTTGGTGAAGAGGCAAGCAATGTGGTTGCTCGAGGAAGTTGGATCAGATTACGTAACTCAGGAATATATGGACATCTATTAGTCGAGTGTCTCTCTCTTTTTCAAAATGCACAAAGAGGCTTAATTCATGGAGGAAGTGGAGAGGTGGGCTCTTTCTTCTTCCATATTCCCCCAACTATGGTAGTGGTGCTGGAAATTGGGGGTGAGGGTGGTGTGGCTGGAGTTAGTACTGGAATATGCATTGGGATTCCCTCTTACTGACGAGGGAGAGATGGTTGAGGAACCATCGTGGGTGGGTGTAGATACCATATAGGGATGGTGAGCACCATGTTGGGAAGGGTAAGAATCACGACTTCCTGAAATGCTTGTATTCCTGGTGGGGGGTAGAATAAGGGAATTTGAGTGATGGCTTGGGGAATTGTCTCCCAAACCGGTATTTTTCCCCGAGGGAGGGTGAAATTGGGGATAAGTGGTGTAGTAGGGTTATTAGGTATTCCCTAAGGTAGAATGTTTTCAATTGGTGGGACGTCGAGGTGTAGAGAGGCCATAGTGGGAGGAATGGTGTCTCTGGTGTCAGTTCCATTAGAAGATATGAAACACACTTGTGTTGAAGGGTGTATGAGAGGTGGTTCTTCATGGTATGCCCCCAACAAGGATGGGTCCTTGAAAAATCTGGGGCCCATGTCAATGAGTGAATAAGCATCATAACTAGAGCGAACAAGAGGCATGATGTTATCAATTTTGGCAGAGTGGTTAGGTTCGTAATGTGAAATTTGGTCGGTGGTGATGATTTTCCCGTTTTGGGGGAACATCGTTGTTCGAAACAAATAAGAGGCCAATTCCTTCATAGAGTACATGTAGCTATGTCCAAACAAGATTTTGTAATTGAGCAAGGCATTGATAACCTCAATGTTGATGGGGATGGTTTTTCCCTCGAGTTCGACGAGGACATTTTGAAAGAGCCCTTCCGGGGAGGATGGTCAACCATCATAAGCTCTTAAAGTGATGGCAGATGGTACTAGCTCAAGGGAGCCAAGTTTTTTCCATACAGTTTTGGAAATGATGCATGTGGATGCACCTTCATCAATGATACACCGATGAACTATGATGTTTCGAATCTTGACTGGTATTCGGAAAGATACCAGAATGGGGCGACGAGGTTCTCTGCTATCTAGATCAAAGGTGATGAGTCTAGTATTAGCTGGGTCAACTACCCCCAAGGTGGAAAGTAAGGATTTACGTTGAGTTGGATAGACATGGATGCAAGATATTGTGCCAAGTCATCGACTAGACTGTAATTGTGTGCTACCCTAGCTCGAGGGTTGTTGACATTTCGTCGTAACAAATTGTGAGGGATACAAATGGGGGCTTCAGTGTTAGGGCATGAAATCATCAATGCTTGTGTAGATGTATTTGGAGATTCTTTCTGGTGGGAGTATATTAAGATGGTGTGCTATATTGATGACTGTATGTTTGAAGAATAATTTATTCTTCACTAGTGAGGAGGATATTGCGATCTACCGGATTTCCAGGGTTTTGATACTGTCCCATTTGTGGTGGGGCAGGATGTACCTCTTGTTAAGTATTCATCACACCTTGGTGTGGGATTGGGTTTTGCAACACGGTTGGGGGTGGTTGTTACAAATACTATTGTGGGGCCTACTGAGGGGTAGATGGCGCTGGAGGATGTGGCACATTCATGGATTCTTTAATCCATTTAAAGTCAACAATTTGGGGGCAATGGTGAGTATAATGACCATTTTCACCGCAAAGAGTGCAAGGGAAGTTCTTCTGGAGGTTGTTGTTGTTTTTCCTCACTCGGAATTTTTTTTTATTGTCCCCTTGGGGGTTTCCGTTACCCCGATTTTGGTTTCCCCCAACAGGTTGGTTCTGTTGGGGGTTATTTCCCCCTAGTCCTAGGTTATTATTGTTTTGGTTTTTTCCTTTATTCTTGAAATTATTTGACTGATGGGATGGATTTTCCATATTCAAATGTTCAAAAGTATGAAGTTGTTGAATGGGAGAGGGTTGAACAAAGTTAACGCCAACGTGTGGTTGTTCATGTGGAGGAGAAACCAGTTGTGGAGGACCAGGAAATGGAGAATACAGATTGTTTTGTGGCAATGATCCTTAGGACGTATAGGAAGACGAAGCACTTTCACTAGTGCCCAGGTTATATGCTGAGGTAGAAGGG
Source organism: Picea mariana (assembly GCA_032191745.1). NCBI lineage: Eukaryota > Viridiplantae > Streptophyta > Pinopsida > Pinales > Pinaceae > Picea > Picea mariana. Next base: position 167,185 of record JASDQU010107086.1, read on the forward strand.
GGACCTGAACTTGGTTGAGAAGAAAAGTGCATGATGGGTGTTGGTGAGGGTCCACTCATGGGTGGAGGGGGAACAATAGAATATGGTTGTTGGTAAGGGGGAGGAGGGTAATAATATGACCCTCCATATGTCTAAGGATATTGGGGTGTACTGTACAAAAGTGGTTGGTGGATGTACGGGTTGTGGTGTTTCATGGTCCCAATCAACCCATTCACAACATGATACATGCTAGGTTTTTTCTAGCCAAATGGTACGGGTCTCGGTTCATCAGGTAATACTATGTATAGGTAACCCAACTAAGCATAAATGAGGTCAAACTATTGATCCTTGTTGATGGCTTCCTCTTCGGATTGGGGGAAGATGGAAGCCACATCTTTGGCAAGTATAGAGATGAGTGATTGTAGAAACCAATCGAGATGTTGTTCTTTGGTGGTTTCTTCTTTACATAAACTACGTCTCCTATGCCATTCGTGGATGTGCTCAAAAATATGCATAGCTGAGGTTTGTTTGCACTCGAAGAGTATTTATAAACTAGTGTCATGACGAACTGGTAGTTGGAAAAAGGCTAGAATGGCTTTGTCCAAGAATTCAAAAGTCACGTGGGACCCTGATTTTTTGTCCACATACCATTTGGCGGACGAAACAGTGACTGTTCATTGAGATAAACTCAAGCGTATGGAGTCATTCATGATTTTGGTTTAATAGAAACATAAGTGAAAGGTCATGACATGGTTGGATGGGTCTTCCCCTATTTTTCCTTCAAATTTTAGGATATCTGAAGGTAGCTTGGTAGGCATATTTAGGCATGTGGGGTCATGCAATATAGGATCATTCGTGAGTTTACTCAAATCAGGAATGTTGAGAGATGCCAAATATACCATGGGGGGTGCTAGTGGAGGATTAGTTCCAACCATGGTGTGAGAAGGTAGTGGACCTGACCCTTGAGGGGGATTTGGTGGGGTTGTACTTCTCCCTTGAGAAGAAGTTTTCCCCCCACCTCCTTGTGAAGGAGAGCTAGTGGATGGATGGCCTTGGGAGTTGGACACAAGTAAATTGGAACAAAGAAAATTTGATCCCAAAATAGTGGCACTCACAGGGGTGTGAGATGGTTGAGACGGTGAGTTGGCGAGACTAGGAACGCCTCCTAAAATAGGAGGGAGATTCTACAAGCATCTGGAATGAAGAGGATTTTTTAGGTCCCCTACGATGTCTGACTAGCAAAGTGAATGTGTGCAAATGGTGATGAGATAAATAAATGAACAAGAGACTTTTGTAATTTGGACCTTCACAGTATAACTCACAATTGCAAGTAATCAAATGAGAATCATACATAAATCAAATAAGAATATATGTATGTAGCTGGATTTTTTCTGCATGTGAGAACAAATAAAACAAATGCTTGTGTCCTAAAATACGTATCATGCTTCCTCTAAAATAGCACTAGAACTTCCAAGAGCACTCAATAGTGGGGTCTGAAGCCACTGGAAGAGGAACTAGTGAAAGATGAAATAATTAGTTATAACAAGGGGTAGAGGGTACATATCCCAAAAGAGATGGTTATATTTCCTAATAGCCACACAAAATATGATCAAGGTGCAATTGCAACGCACAATTGCCACCTGGTTATATGTCCTAAATTTGGCCACTAGGTACCTCGGTCAAAGTGCGACATTTATATATTCATCCTCAGAAATGGGTCATGGGATGGATCCCTTCCAAGAGTTGGGTGACTCGAGGGGGGACACACAAAACAATTAAACCTCAAACTTCAACCCTTCATGGGTATCTCCCTGTCTTATGGTGTAGGAACAATTGACTTGGAGGATTTTAAAGTTCCCTATTTGTCAACTTCTAATGTTTGAAAATATGAGAACTAGATAATGGGGGGTTATTTGGATTCCTACCCTCGAGATCCTACCTAGACTAAAAAAAATATTTTGGCACCTCCTGTGGAGGAAAACTTAGTGGGTTTTTAGAAAAATTTTAGGTGTGGTGGGATAAGAGATTGGGGGTGTGAACAAATCTCGTTTGAATTAAGTGGGTGTGGATAGTTTCTTCAAGAAATAGTGGGACATTTCAGAATTCCTTTGGAGAAAACCTACTTCAACCTCCAAAATTCAAGATGGAAATTAGGAGTGACTTTGTGTGTGAGAAAGTGATAAAATGTGCCAAATTTTAATAAGTTAGATGTAAATTTGCAACATGTGGACTTCCTGTGGTCCTAAAAAATCTTTTTTACCTATCTTACTAAGTGTCATAGGTTCAACCTTGTGGAATTTTAAAATCCATAAAGAAACAACATGTGGACATATGGGTCCTTACCAATCCTTTAAACTACCTAATGTTGTTTACACTAAGAAATCTTGAAAAACTATCCTAGATTGCAAGCATGTGGGCATGTATGGGCCCCTTACTTTGATCTTTAAACTATCCTAGTTATGTAAACTAAGAAAGAAATTTCAAGAAACTATCCTGAGTTTGAAACATGTGGGCATGTATGTGCCCTTACAAATTTAAGATGATTTCAAAAATAAACTAAGAGGAGCCCTAGGGGGGCTTCGTCCTCTCCTAAAGAAATTTTGTTTAAGGGAGATGAAATGTCCCCTTAACCACCATTATGATTCTCAAGATCACTCTATGGTGCGAGAGAAGATCATACTCAATGATCAAAGTTGGTTTCTAGTCCTAATGCAAGTGTTTTTATATGTGATAGAAAATAATCTCAACTTAAATTTTACAAACCAAACAAGCCATCCATGTGGAAACCAAAGCAAAAGAGGAGAAAATATGGTTCTTTTTTACCCCCTAAGTGCCTATGTTTAGCTAAACTTTCATATGGGAAAGGATTCTAAGTGGAGTACATTTAAAAATTGCATGAAAGAAAGATTTGAAGGCTAGGCGCCTTCAAATCATCACAAAAACTCTTACAATTTTGAAACTCTAGAAATGTACGCGGGTTACAGTTTAGACAGAGGTGTAGTGGGTGCACAATGTGCAGAGAACATAATCCTTTTGGGTGCACAGTGCACATAGAAAATAATCCTTTTGGGTACACAGTGCACTAAGTGCGCGTCTATGGGATGAAATACCCACGCACATTTTGATACGCATCGAAGGGGGAAATTTTGAGTGAATTTCTCCTCCTCCAGCTCAAAACTTGGTTCTTGATGGGTAAGGCTAGGACGGTTTTGGTACCTGCAAGAATAATGGATAAAAAATAAGTTCTCTCAAAGCCCAAATAGGGTAGAAATTGATACCTTTCCCCAGTAGGGTCGTCAATTTGTTGTGTCTGTTTCATCACTTGGGTGAGAAAAACAAGGGCACGTGCATGCCTAGTTGGGCCTGCTAGACAAGACAAAGGTTAGTGCATAGGTTAAACCCAATAACATGAAATAAACAAGTAAATAAAGTTAAAAAAACTAAGGAAATAAAACTAGAATGCATAAGAAACTTTTAGAACCATAAACAATAAACCAATGACCAAGATTATGCCACCAATGGATAACTAGATTAGTTGGAAAAACATCGTAGAGAAATGAGGAAGTATGATTCCCCTCTTCTTCCTTGGGAGGGCTATTGAGTTCCCTAATGAAGAGCACTTCTTACAATGGTATAAAACAAAGCAAATGATGAAGAAATTAATTCCTATTCCAGCAAGAGGTGAGTGGAATGGCCTATTGGAATGTTTCTAGAATGCTCCAAGGAGAAAAGAGGATTATCAAGGGAGGATTGAGGAAGGATAAAAATACTATGAAAATATTAATTTCTTAGTGCACCCATGGCCTCCATTTATATCATTTATTCAAGTAAATATTCAACTATTTCTTGGTGTGTACAAGGTGCCCTTTAGGGCACCCTTTGGTCCATGACCAAGCCTCCATCTCCCCATTCGGATTCAGCTAAGATCTGAGGGTCAAATCAAGTTGGGAGCTTGCCCATAAGTGGTTTCCATAAATGTGTCGATCACAGGAGTGCGTGGTTTTTATCGTACACAGTTGTGAATATGGCACATTTTTCACTCTACGGGATTCTTTGGCCCATGCTCTATGAGCGCTCTTCCTTTAGTGAGTTAGCACATGTCAATTTTTTCCCAATTGTATAGTTTTTGCCTCTTGGAAATGAATCTTGGTGCTGCAGGTGAACTAATAGTTGTTTTACATTGATCTATTTCTATAACCATTTGTGTGCAATGTTGCAGATGAAATTTCAGTGATAACACACATGAAGCATCAATTATCTAGATCTTACCCCATATTTCGTTCACTGATTCTAAGACATAGATCCAATGTGTATCTCTTTCGTGGCTATGATATGTATTTTACATGGATCATTTGTATATCTCTTTCATGGCCATGATCACTGCTTTCTATATACATTCTTCATGGATCCATAGTGTACTTGATTGGAAGGCACCCTTATCATCACACTTGAGCATGGGTATGTCTTCCTCGGGATTTACATTTTCTGACTTGATTTTGTGTTTTTTTTTTTCTTAGATTGGATTTTGGTGACCTTCACCATGGTTAACTTCTCTTTAAAGATTCATAATATATTACGTCCATCAGTTTCTCTTTTGACCTGACACATTAGGGTGCATATGTTATAGCGTCAATTGCCACCACTTAAGCATTGATGCTCTTTCTAGCCTTATCTATATCCTCCTTATAAGAAACTCTTCCCCATACCTCCTTGAGTCCTTCTAAAAAATAATTTTTTGGAAGATGTATGTTCTCTCATAGTTATGCAACCCACATACATGAATAATATTCAAGGGAAAACCACATACACGCCAATAAATGATAAAAAACTTGGTAATAATGGAGTAAGAGTCAGTTGTAAGCGTTAGTTGACAGAGTCAATAGCATAAGTAGAGTCTAGTTATCTGTGGTTCTATGTAACCGATTGAGTAGAGTAATTTCCTATATACTGATGTAATCAGTCCTCATTCAATAATAAAGATTGTGAGCGTAGTCTCCCCTGTGTGTTGGTTTTCTCATATTTTAAGTTGGTATCATAGTAGGTTGTAGATCCAACTCTGTGAGGTGAGATCCGATCTCGAATTTGATTTTGGAAGTTCACCGGTGCCCCCCCTATACAGTGTTAGAGAGCATCGATGCTCTCACACATAAAACTAGAAAATTCATGATACTTGTGCTCCCTCTGTATGAATTCAAGAGCATAGTGCATCGATGCTCCCCTCTCCACATGCAACGAGCGTTGTGAATTTATCCCAATGCTTCCCCTGCCATTTTATAGGAGCGTTAACGTTGCCCTTCATGGGTCTGAGGAGTGCCCACAATTTATTTGGTGAAGTTTTTTTTTGTTGCGCATGGAAGCAGACTGGGATCCCTGAGGTTGAGGTAGTTTATTTGTGGAAGTGGCATTGGGGTCCATTGACTGAGATATCGGGAAGAGTTTTTCTAAGTGAGCATTTAAAATAGATGCCACAATTTTCATGAGGTTTTAGCATGAGTTTTGGATCATTGTATAAGAGTTTATACAATCACTATATAAGAGTTTGGTGTTGTATGAGAAATCGTGAGTGTGTGAGTTTTTATATGAGAGTTTTTATATGGGAGTTTTTATATAAGAGTTTTTTTTTTATATGAGCTTTATTTTTTATATGTAAA
>JASDQU010107087.1:2503-26874 GCA_032191745.1 Picea mariana
AGTGGTGTCGACAGGTCATATCCATTGAGGACTATCCTTACGGAGGGATAAACTACAGAGGGGATCCAGACATGCCTTTGCCACCAGGTACCTCCTACGGTCATATTGGTAAGAAATATTTTTATATATTTCATTTTTTTGTGTTTTTCAATTTTGATAAAGGAAAAATAAAAAGCCAAAATTGAATGGTATCAAGTATTAACAATTTCTTTGTTACGCAGATGTACGTCTGCGACGGCCAGAGGGATTCCCATGACATCGGTGGAGGGGACGAGGAGATGATCTAGTGGGTGGGGACGTGGAGAGAGTGCTACAAAATGTTTAGGGGAACCTGTCTTGATTGACACACATGATTCCTATGGTTCAAGTAGAGGATCTACCAGAGGCGATGCAGCGACAGGTGGTGGGTGTACCCCGTGCGTGGGTGCGACTCTTCTGGCATCCTGAAAATGCCATAGTTTGCTATCATGATACACATATGGATCCACAGGAATAGATTCCATGGTCATTCTATGCTAGATTCCATGGTCATGGTCAGGCATTGAGGGTGTGAGCCCCATTTTGTACTATGACACCATATTTTTTTTAACTCGAAAGGATGAAATATAAAAACAAAAATGGTCTTCGACTTTACTTATATATGTTACAATGTGTATATGTATGAATGTGTTTTCTTTGCTTAGTTATGTGACAAATACCAATATAAAATATAATTAGCATATGCATAAGATACATGATTATAACTTCAAGGAATGTGATTATAATTAAGAAAATCAAAGTATTGTTCGAAAAGTCATACCCGTAGGAATCATCAGAGTAGAGTAGGATCTCACACACTGTGACTGTCATTCAACTGACATACGAATAACTAGGAGTCTAGACAAATTTCTAAAGATCGAACACCATGTGAAATGTTGTCGCGTAATAGTTGTATAATGACGCTATACTCATCCACATTATTCATTGATGGATCTATAAAAATGTCATCTGAAGACACCAGTTGGCCCTCGGGTGAGTAAATGACCCAAGCGGCGTAAGCCCTGTTTCACATATGACGACTGACACCATTCATGAATACTAAGTAAACCGAAGACTCCGTTGACATATTCCAACCAAGGGAAAACTTGATAAGCAAACCAATGACACAAAAGAAAATATAAATAAGTATATACACTAAGATACACTAGTATACAAAGGTTACGCCCAAGTTTGAGGGCTCAAGCGTAATACCTTTTAAGGTAGAACCCATTTATGGGCTCATCCAACATATTCCCTTCACAATATTCTAATCCATAGGATCCTTTCTCTAAGACATGTCACACAACATAAGGACTGTGCCACATGGGGTTGAACTTACCTTCCCCCAGTGGTTCTTTGGTTTGGTCATAAAGGAGAACCAAGTCATCCTCAACATAATGTCCGGGACATACAGACTTATCATATTGAACCTTAACAGGTCGTTTATTCATTCTAATGGTCGTAGAGGCATCTTGACGCTACTCATTAAGGTGATCCAAGTGCATGAAGCGCTCTTCAAGATCAGATGTGTCAGGTAGGAGTTGAATTGCCAACTTACAGGAAGGGATTTCACATTCAATTGAAAGAATATACTCTATTCCATGTACTAATTAAAAAGGAGAGAAACTAGTGGAAGTATTTACCATGGTTCGATATGACCAAAGTGCAGGGTAAAGCATCAGATGTCAATCATATCTACTCTAGCTGACATTTTTTTGAAAAATGGTCTTGAGATATTTATTCACCGCCTCTACTTATCCATTTACCTGGGGATAGTAAGGGGAAGAATGGTCATTCTTAAACCTAACCTAGATTATTTTTGGAATGAAATGAAAGCAGAGATATTACAATGAAGTGCACATAAATATTACTAGAAACAGAGAAATACAATAATACATGATTTCTATTAATGAAAGAAATGTACAGAGACTATAAAAATATAGAGTGAAAGACTCGCTAGAATGGTGGGAGCTTATCTCTGACAAGAGATGTGATGGATACGCTCATTCACAATAAGATGAGTACAACAAGGTTCTGAAGGCCTCATTATAATAAACATGAATGCCAAAAACCTAGACGTCCAAAAACCTAACCTTAGGAGATGAAGCGCCAAAATTCATGTTGGCCCCATTATGGTAAGTTAGTACATCAACTTCCCGGGTTCATAACTTGTGCATACAATCTCCGTTTTAGGCATGTGATAGCCCATTGGAAAGGTATTTTCAAGACATATGCATTATGTCATCAAAATCTGACTTTCTCTGCAGTTTGACTGTGGAAAGCCAAGAAAACATTGTTTAGGGCCCCAAAATAACCCTATAAGTACAAAAAGATGTACTGACATGAAAACCTCCAAAATAAGACAGTTGGAATTTAGAAGAGGTGGGTCAACATTGTTATCGGGCTAATTATTAATTTCATACAAAAATAAATCCCCCTAGATTCACTATGAAACTAGAACAAAAAAAGATAATACACTACTCTTTCCTTAGATTTCAATTATCAAATGAGAAATGAATCTAGGACATACCTTTTAAATATCAAAGATCCGACTTCGTTAATGCAATCCAAGCTCCATCATAAGGCTTATGGAAAAATATCTGCAAAGGAACACAAGCCAACGAAGAGAAGAATAACATAGTCTATTTGATATGAAACTATGTATGTGATCAACGAATCATACAATATGGACAAATAAAATTCATATATGAAAGAAAAGTGCATATGTATTAAATAATAGAAAGAGAGATTACAACCAAAGCCTTGATGTCATAAGGTCCCTTCCAATAGTTCCTTGCTTCCCACACACTTCTGATCCATGGATTCTAAGACTATAGATCTGAAATTCACTCACAATCTATCTTGACAAAGAAAAACTCAAAGCCATTGTAACCAAGCTAACAATCTCAAGCCAAATTTCCAATCCCAATCTAATCTAGCTTTCTCCATGAGAGATCCTCTCCTTTAATAAGCTATATAGGATAATATGAGGAGGTTAGGATGATCCCACTAATTCAAAAAATCGATTAAGATCCAAACCGAACAGAGGCCACCTCACCAGATAAGCTTCTCCTTCTAGAAGCATCGATAATATGCTCGTTTTTCCCACGTACAAAAATTGTCACACCCTAAGTGTAGTGCAGCCTGTGAAGATGTCGCAGCCTAGATTTAGAGAAGGGGGTGATGATCAGGCATCGTTGCACCCTATATATAGTGCAGTCTGCAATGACCTTCCTTAATAGGGTTTTTACAAAGGAAAATACAATTTCTTCTCTCAGACAAAGTTCTTCTCCCTTCTTTCTTCAGGAATTTGGGCCACTGATCCTTCTAAAGACAAAGGATAGGTTTACATCATTAAAGGTCATAGGTATGTCGAAAATAGTGTGTAACAGAGAGCCCCCCAAAGTATGAAGTTAGAACAGAGTGATAGCTGAAATACTTTGTCGAGTGTTTGTAGGGAACAAGGAACACATCGGTCGGAAACCTACCAACAAACAAGGAAATACAGTACAATAATATATCATCACTAATGTAGGCATTCCCATACTTATAATACAAATTCTTCAAATCATAAATGCCGACATGAAAAGATCCATGTCAAGTAATACATGTCATGGCCACCAAACATACAATGTGGATACATGCCATTATGACTCAAATCTGAACATAGCCACCAAAAATACACTGTGGATCTATGTGTTAAAGACTCAAATTTGAACATAGCCACGAGACATACATTGTGGATCTATGCAATAGTACAATATGAATATACTACAACACAACCTGAATCTGTTTAGAAAATATCCAGGGTCTTCATCTCCACCACTCTATAGTACGAATCTAACCATGTGAATACATGTGTTGAAGTCGAACATGGTAGAAACCACTTTATTACCGGTCATTAATGAATACCATTAACAAGTGCGAGGTGAATCACCATTAATGTAAAAGACCCCCAAGGCACTCTGGTACAATCCAATGAATGTTCATTAATGAGTTGAAGTCGAACACTCGGCGGAATCTCCCGATCAGGAGTCAATAATGAAAACCCATTGTCGAAAGAGAGGAAACTTGCCATTGAGGCATGCAAGTTCCAAGGTACCAATCAGTTTCGAAGTAATTCCTAGATAATCAGTTGAAGTTGACAGGAAAAGACTCGTCATAGGAGGGCCTTAAAGTATCCCCCATCAATGACATGAAACGGGTAAAAAGATTTGAAGTAGATCAAAGTAACAAGTGATTTAGGACTACCTCAGGGATGGTCGACACAATAGAATTATCAAGGACTGCAGAAATGGATGATGCAATAGAAGGCTTTTTGGGTTGAACTTCTCTTTGAACATATTGACGACATGAAAATTGTCTTGGCAACACTGACTCAACAATAGAGATCATAGACCAAAATGTAATATTATAAAGGAGTATGATCAAGAGACAAGTGGATTTTCCAACCTAGACAAAAAGTGAGTGAGAGGGTGTCATGTTCAAAGGCAACTCTTCTATAGAATACAGGTTTAGATACATTTCTTTCCCAATTTCCCCCCACCATTTCTAGCGAGTACCTCTTTATTTTTACACAAGCTTGAGGAGGATAACATATTCTTGAAATGCAAGCTCATCCTTCAGATGAGTCCCTCGGAGTATGTTTAATGAACCCTAAGAAGGAGTGGTTCGATCCCATATGGGTCTTTCGATGTTTGTTTTACGAGTCCAAAGAAACAAAATTCAGGGGTTTTTCATGTTTAGAGAGTCTAAAAAACACTTAAAGGAAAATCCAAAATGTCCTTTTTCGCCAAGTAGTATGATGAGACCGAAAAAGAGATAATCTACCACTCAAAAAATGTTTTCTTCAAATACTTTAATGAGTGTGAAAAGAACAAGATCGCTCGACAATATTTTCATGTTTAGAGAGTCTGAAAAGAGATTAAAGGGAACTTCGGGAGGTTCCTTTTTCGTATAACCTTTACAAGTCCGAAAAAGTGATAAAAGTATAATCGGTTACATTCTCATGTATTTACGAGAATGAGAAAGAAAAAATACTAAGCTCAGGATTGTTTTCATTTTTACGCAAGCTTAAAACAAAACAAAACTATGCTTGGGATAGATTCTATTTTTTAACAAGATTGAAACTAAACAAAACTATGCTTGGACCTAGTTTCATTTTTACACAAGCTTGAACCAGAGGAAACCATGCTTGAGGTAGGTGGTTTCATTTTTACACAAGATTGAACCAAATAAAACTATGCTTGTGACTTCCCAACGCAGAATCCAGGGATGGTTGGTACTTATCCCCCAGCTTAAGAAGCTAACGACTTAACTTCAACATGAAGTCCAGAGGCTGAAAGCATTTCCTCCCAAGATTTGGTTCATCCAACGACACAATAGGATGAAAAGAAGCTTCAAATACTATACATAACGAAGTACTTGACTCAATCGAAGAAGGGGAAAATATTTTTCATTTTTTAACAATCTTGGCACAGGAACAAGAACTATGCTCATGAATCTAGGTTCAATCCCTGAACCTCTGTTTCATTTTTTAACAAGCTTGACACAGAAACAAGAACTATGATAGTAAGATCTGTTTCATTTTTTAACGAGGTTCCTACAGAGACCCAAAAATTATCCTCATAGTTGGTTTCATTTTTTAACAAGCTTGAAATTATAAAACCAAACCATGCTCAAGACCTTTATTTCATTTTTTAACGAGCTTGCCACAAAAAAGCAAAACTATGTGCAGACCTCTATTTCATTTTTTAACGATCTTTCCACAGAGAAGAAAAACTATGCTCAAGACCTTTGTTTCATTTTTTAACGAGCTTTACACAGAGAAGCAAAACTATTTTCAAAACCTTTGTTTCATTTTTTAACGAGCTTGCCACAGAGAAGCAAAACTATGCTCAAGACCTATGTTTCATTTTTTAACGATCTTTCCACAAAGAAGAAAAACTATTCTCAAAGCTGGTTTCATTTTTTAATGAGCTTGAAATCAGAAAACCATGCTCATAGAAATATTCTTGATCATGGCTTCCAAGAGGAAAATGCTCTTGAAGGATGTTGGACAACTGAGAGGGGGGGTGAATTAGTTGTAACCTTGCTTAAACAATTATGCTTATTTTAAACTCTTTACAGATCACTCGATGACAATCACAATAATGGGAAGTAAGCAATAGTACATTCAACATCATTCACAGATATGAGATACACAGAGAAAAATATTTCCTGAGGAAACCCATAAAGGGTAAAAACCTCTTCTTCTTTATATGATACGCAATATTTACATTCTTTACATTATCATACATATGAGCTCCAACTCATTGTGAGGCTACAACCTCTGTTTTGCAAGCTGCAACTTGTTGAGAGCACCAACTCTTTGTTTTCTCTAGCACCCACTAGAAGGAAGCATCGACTCCCTGGTTTCTCTAGCACACACTAGAAGGAAGCACCGACTCCCTGGTTTCTCTAGCACCCACTAGAAGCAATCAACAACTCCCTAAGTGTTCCAGCGCCAACTGGATGGAAGCACCAACTTCCAGTCACACAGGCACCAACCTGTATAACAGAGAACAACAATTCTCCCTTGCACCACCCTGCTGCCCTCATTTCTCTAGCTACAACTAGATGGAAGCTACAACTCCCTGTGTTTAAGAACCCACTTGAACCTCTGAGGACAACAGTCCTCCCTAGCACCTCCCTAGCACCCTAAAATATAAATCTTTGCTACTGAAACTTATTACGGTGATATAATGTTCATCAATGGATTACCAATCTCATCAATGTTCTGCTACACTGCCCTGCTCTGTCTGCCTTATTGTCTTCATGCACACATCCTTGTGCTTTCTATTCTTCTGCCTTTTATGCTCTGTGCACCATGTCCATTCAATGCACCATTCCTCTTCTGTGCATTCTAGCTACTGCACTCTGCCTCATTCTACACACCTGAATCATGCTCAACAACAACAACACCCATCTCTTCTTTGTTTTGCATTCTTATAGTCTCTTTGCACCTTGTGCATGCTCTATGCGCAATGCTTTTTCATGCTCTTCACAACGAGTGCTCTACCTGATCATCATTATGAATCTTCATATTCTCTGGTGGTTTAACCCATTTGTTCATCATCACTGGGTGTTATGCCAAGATTCCTTAGCCTTTCCAGTAGTCGAGACTATTTGTCTTCTTTGTCACAGTCGAGCTCATTCTCTTTGTTGCAGTTACAGCCTTCAAAACTCTTCCATCTGTCAATCACCTCTATGAACAGTCTTCATTCCATTGGCAGATGCCTTGATTCTCTTCAGCTCCTTTGGTAGTCATCCTGAAGTCTCTTTTAGTCCTCTGGCAGANTAGTAGCCCTTCGATCAGATTTCCAAGTATCCAACACCATTGGATTACAAGCATAGGGTCTCGCGTTGATATCGCCACTTTGCATTTCGGCAATTCAACATTTTGGTATTTCGCATGTCAGGAATTCCTGTTGCGAGGCATCTCGACTCTCCAAGTTGCAATCTCTAAAATGGAGATTAGCTTTGTGCTAGCTCCTCCCTTAAGCCTTTGTCGATGTGACCATAGGTTATGACCAGGGGCTAATTCTGAACACGCATTTTGCATTTCACGTTTCGGGGATTCTGTGAAGAGTCCTCTTGACTCTCCATGTACCAAACACTGAAATGGATCTTGTCTCTTCGCGCTCTTCTCTCCAACTCTTCGACGATGTGACCATCGGTGGTGACCAAGCACTTATTCATACAGTGCTTTCGCAGTTTCTCATTTTGACATTTCGCATTTCGGCATTTCGCATTTCGGAACTTCAGGGATTCTGTGAAGAAGAGTCTCGACTCTTGACTCCTCCAACTCCCGATATCCGAAACTCTGAAATGGAGTCAGATCAACGTTCCACGATCTCCTTCTGATCAACGACTCAGATTAATTTGTAGTTTCGCGTCTTTGTTGATGTGTCTGTTTCGATATTTCGACGTTTTGCATTTCATAACTTCGGGACTTCTTTGATGAAGAGTATCGACTCTTGACTCTTCCAACTCCTGGTATCCAAAAATTTGAAATGGAGTCGGATCAATGGTCCATGATCTCCCTCTGATCAACGACTCATATTAAGTCGTGGTTTCGCGTCTTTGTTGATGTGCCTGTTTCGGGATTTCGGCGTTTCACTTTTTGCAACTTCGGGACTCCTTTGATGAAGAGTCTCGACTCTTGATTCTTCCAACTACTGGTATCCAGAGCTATGAAATGAAGTCTTTGACATGCTCTAATATTTCTCCTTTTAGGATTTCGGGGTTCGCTACTTCAAAGGTTAATGTTCCTTTGATCTTTGATTTCCCGATCTGCGAAACTTTGAAATGGAGTCTTTGTGGTGCTCTGATCTTTCGCCATGTGTTCGTCCCTGATCAATTATCAATCCAACGGCTCGGATCATTTCTCCATTTCACATTTCGTGATTTGGAAGGATAGAGCACTTCCTTCCTTTGACTTCTTGGTTAGCGAAATGTTGATTTGTGACCACGTGTCCTACCCGAAGATGGACGGTCCTCCTTCTTTCGGAATTTTGTAAGCCCGCTTCACCTTACACTTTAAAGAATGTCCAGGTTCTCCTGGATCCAACGACGGTCGAACCCTGCACTCAGATCTAACACTCGAGATCTGTCCTCCATCTACGTGCTTGTCTTATCTGAGTTCAGATCTGACGGTCATCGGGAATTCTGAATGGGATCCAACGATCATTGTCACTTCTCCTCCCGAGCTTATGAATCCTCATGACTTGGAAGAATTTCTAAGTGTCAAAGGCCTCGACCTTTGATCCGCCTGAGATCCTGAGTACGCTATCTCTCTTGAGATTTGGCAATGAGTTAACCTCGTTCGTGGTGCACACCTACACACTGCGTGCGACTCTGCGCTAATCCTCCTGAGATTACGTTGTTCCTAATTTTCCATCGATGCACACTCTGGTCTTTCCATCAATGACAAGCACACTCTGCACTCTGCATGCACCTCTGCACTATATCTTCTAGTCTTCACGAGCTTTCTCTGTTGCGTCTCCCCAAAATACTTCTAGTGCCTTTCTGGCACATTGTACCTATATTCAATCCATCATCACTGTTGTACTTGCCATCAATGAAAAGCATATGTTGCCTATAAAACATGCCAACAATCTCCCCCTTTAGCATTGATGGCAAAAAAGGCACCCAGACCTGTTCTTTTCTCCCCCTTTGACATCAATGTCAAAGAAAACACACTCCCCCTGAGCTGTTGCAGTATTTTTCAGAGGTATCATATATTCAATCAATACAAACTCCCCCTAACAGGATGGACTCTCTTAGGTGTGAGACGGGATGACACCCAACTTCTAATTCTTGGACCTGTTCATCTTCAGCTTCCGCTGTATCCTCTATAGAATACTCAATATTGCTCACCTCTCTTACTAGGACTCCTTCATCAACCTTTTCTTCTCATAACTGGATGACTCCCCCTTTCATTGTTCTCTCTCTGCTTTTGATGATTTTCCTCCTTTGTTTCTAGAAGGTTAGCTTTTCCTGACAAGGTCTTTCCTCTTGTTATCTCTACAGAATGTCATGTATATAATTTTGTACAACAAAATGTTGTTGCTGCGAATGTTGTTGTCCTACTGAACCACTACCTAATTGTAGCTTGTACTTTTCAAACAGCCCTTGGATCTCCCCATTGATTCTCATTGATCTCTATTACTGCAATTTCATTTTTCTTCCATGATGCATATAATCCAAGGCTTTTATGACCATATTCAATCACAAGAAAAAACCGCTACAACCACTCTCATACATGCTTTTCTTTTTCACAGATGAAGGACCTGTATCAGGTTTCTTAGGAGTACTGATTTCTTCCTTGTTGTATCCAATACCAGATTTGTCATTCGGTGATCTCTGACTATCCAAGAGCTTATCCAGGGCCATGGAGCTATTTAGGAACTTGATTTGGGTGTTTGACTTCTCAACCTTCAAAACTTTTGCTTCCGACTTATGACATGATTCTTGTCCTACTTCTTCCATGGGATAAATGTGAACTGAACATTCTTTTATTATATCTGAATCTTCATCTTTACTTGTAGGGGAGGATTCAATGTCAAAATTATTGTCTGTCATTATGATTTTAGCCACCACTTGTCCTGAGTTTACAGACTTTATCTTACAGTCTTTGGAATTGACCACTGCTTTACATCCTCTATCACATATTTGATTTACATTGAGCAAATTATGTTTCATTCCATCTATAGGAAGATCATCCTGAGAATCTCCTTTTTCATTACTTAAACTCACCATCCCTTTATCCTTGCTTTTACCTAGTTCATCATTTTCAAGGATCACATTTCCTGTTTTGATTTTGCTTATAAGCAGAAGTTTATCCTTGTCTCTAGTCATGTGCTTGGAACATTCATTGTCTATATTCCCAGAGGCCTTTTGTTTTTGAGTTGAAAGTGCTAGACCGTATTTTTCACTATCTTTCCTTTTCCATGTGCTGGCCTTTCTATCTAAGAACTTTATCCTTGGATCTACTTTGTAATTCTTCAGATGGCAGTTTGCAACTTTGTGGCCAAAGTTGTGACAGTTATAGAATTCAATCTCATTGTTCAATAGGTCAAATTTATTGTTGCAACATTGTCTACTCATTGACTGTTTATTATTTCTTGACCTCCTCAGTTGCATGTCTCTAGACTTAATTTGGCAATTTGCAATATTTGATGGCTTGTTACTTGTCTGTATCATTCTTTGTTGTGGCAGATATGTATTCCTTGGAAATCTTAATAGGTCATGTCTAAGTCTTAAGGAACAATTTACAACTTTGTGACCAAAGTTAGAATAGTAGAAACAATATCCATAGAAAAATTCTTTGTACTTGGAAAATGGTTGTCTTCTTTGAGCAAATCGGTTTCTTCCATGCTGATGATTTCCTTGAGCAGGGAGTGTACTATTTCCTTGTTCTACAGATTCAGTTCTGGCACCTTTTTATTTACTCCTCCTGGGTGGTTGATTATCTTCCTTTGTTTATGTAGGTTTGTTGTCGTCATTGGTTGTAGATTTTACAAACTTGACGAAGTCTTTGTTACTTGGATGACCACTACTTGATCTCTCTTCATAACCCAAACCTATTTTCAACTTTGGATTCCTTTGCTGATTCAGAATGGTGGATAATCCTTTTGAGGCTTTGGTACTCGACATATTCTGATGATACAAGGCTTGAAACTTCTCCAACTCTTTCCTAGTTTTCACTACTTCTTCTTCCAGAGCTTTACATCTTGCCTTATTTTCTGATAACTATTTTTTTAGAATGTCCTCGATTTTATTTTCCTCTTCCAATTCCACTTTCAGCAGGACAAAGTCTTCATCAGGATGTTTACTGTCTTTCTCAAACTGTATCAGCAATTGTTTTTACTTTCTGTTCTTAATTATGAGTCTATCAATCTCTTCTAGTGCACTGATTAGTTCTCCTTCCAAATCAAGCACATATTCTTCTTCATTAGCCTAAATTCCTGTGCTTTCATTATCATAATCCTCTTTGGCCATAAGCATGAAGTCATTTACCTTATCTTCATAGGAAGAGTCACTATCAGTGTCTTCTGAGGAGTCATCATTGTTTACACATAAACTTTTCTTTTTATCAAATCTTTTGGATTTGAACTTCTTTTCACCTTCAGAGTTCTGATCATGTTTCTTGTGTGGACATTTATTTGTGAAATGACCTATTTTACCACAGTTGAAACATTTGAAGGGAATCTTACCTTGGTACTTGCCTGATCCTTTCTTTAGTCTTCTCACGAATTTTTCTTCAATTTCATTAGGCTTAGAATCTTCATTCTTATCTACTTTAAATGATGCTTCTCTAGAGGTGGGTTTATCTATAAATATCCTCATTTCATATGCAGTCAACGTTCCTAGAAGTTGATCAAAATACAAAGTATTTATATCATTTAGTTCTTCTATAGCTGAGAACTTTGGGTTGAACCTATCTAGCAAAGATCTCAAAATTTTCTGAACTAAGGAGGGTTCCTCAATTTTTTCACCAAGTGCTTTCATTGCATTTACTAGTTCTTCAACTCTCAGAAAATACTTCCCAATGGTTTCATCTTCTTTCATCTGTATATTTTCAAACCGTACTCTGTAGGTTTGAAGCTTGGCATATTTTACCTTCTCATTATCTTCATAACTGCTATTGAGTTTGTCCCACATTTCTTTGGCAGTTTGAAGATGCATCACCTTTACAAACTCAGCTTCTGCAAGTCCATTCAAGGTAGCATTCATTCCCTTAGCATTAAATCTAAATTATAACTTATTCCCTGGTTTCTCTAGCACCCACTAGAAGGAAGCAACAACTCCCTAAGTGTTCCAGCACCAACTTTCAGTCACACAAGCACCAACCTGTATAATAGAGAACAACAGTTCTCCCTTGCACCACCCTACCACCCTAGTTTCTCTAGCTGCAACCAGATGGAAGCTACAACTCCCTGTGTTCAAGCACCCACTTGAACCTCTGAGGACAATAGTCCTCCCTAGCACCTCTCTACCACCCTAAAATATAAATCTTTGCTACTGAAACTTATTATAGTGATACAATGTTCATCAATGGCTTACCAGTCTCATCACTGTTCTGCTACACTGCCCTGCTCTGTCTGCCTCACTATCTTCATGCACACATCCTTGTGCTTTATGTTCTTCTGCCTTTTATGCTATGTGCACCATGTCCATTCAATGCACCATTCCTCTTCTGTGCATTTCAGCTGTTGCACTCTACCTCATTCTACACACCTGAATCATGCTCAACAACAACAACACCCATCTCTTCTTTGTTTTGCATTCTTATAGTCTCTGTGCACCTTGTGCATGCTCTATGTGCAATGCTTCTGCATGTTCTTCACAGTGAGAGCTATGCCTGATCATCATTATGACTCTTCATCTTATCTGGTGGTTTAACTCATTTTTTCATCATCACTGGGTGTTATACCGAGATTCCTTAGCCTTTCCAACAGTCGAGACTCTTCATCTTCTCTGTCGAAGTCGAGCTCATTCTCTCTGTTGTAGTTACAGCCTTCAACGCTCTTCCATATGTCAATCACCTATATGAACAGTCTTCATTCCACTGGTAGATTCCTTGAGTCTCTTCATCTCCTCTGGAAATCATCTTGAAGTCTCTTTTAGTCCTCTGGAAGAAACCACTCGTCATTTCTAGGAGTTACGCTGGGAACATATTGAGAAAGCACATAAGCAAATGAATCGCCAACCGTCCAAGACTCATGATTCAGTTCTACTAACTGAATTGTAACTGATCGATTAACTGCTAAGAGTAATAGTATCCCTTCGATCAGATTTCCAAGTATCCAACATTGTTGGATTACAAGCACAGGGTCTCGCATTGATTTCACCACTTTGCATTTCGACAATTCGGCATTTCAGGATTTCGCATGTCGTGAATTCCTATTGTGAGGCATCTCAACTCTCCAAGTCACGATCTCTGAAATGGAGATTATCTTCATGCTAGCTCCTCCTTGAGACTTCGTTGATGTGACCATAGGTTATGACCAGGGGCTAATTCTGAACACGCATTTCGCATTTCGGGGATTCTGTGAAGAGTCGTCTCGACTCTCCATGTCCCAAAAACTGAAATGAAGATTGTATCTTCGATCTCTTCTCTCTAGATCTTCGATGATGTGACCACCGACGGTGACCAAGCGCTTATTCATATAGTTCTTTCGCAGTTTCTCATTTCGGCATTTCGCATTTTGGAAATTCAGGGATTCTGTGAAGAAGAGTCTCAACTCTTGACTCCTCCAACTCTCGGTATCTGAAACTCCGAAATGGATTCAGATCAACGGTCCACAATATCCTTCTGATCAACGAATCAGAATAAGTCGTAGTTTCGCATCTTTGTTGATGTGCCTGTTTCGGGATTTCGACGTTTCACATTTCGTAACTTCGGGACTTCTTTGATGAAGAGTCTCGACTCTTGACTCTTCCAACTCCCGTTATACAAAAATATGAAATGGAGTCGGATCAATGGTCCATGATCTCCCTCTGATCAATGACTCAGATTAAGTCATGGTTTCGCGTCTTTGTTGATGTGCTTGTTTCGGGATTTCGGCGTTTCGCTTTTCGCAACTTTGGGACTCCTTTGATGAAGAGTCTCAACTCTTGACTCTTCCAACTCCCAGTATCTAGAACTCTGAAATGGAGTCTTTGACATACTCTGATCTTTCACCTTTTGGGATTTCGGGGTTCGCTACTTCAAAGGTTAATGTTCCTTTGATCTTTGATTTCCCAGTTTGCAAAACTTCGAAATGGACTCTTTGTGGTGCTCTGATCTTTTGCCACGCATCCGTCCCCGATCAATTCTCGATCCAATGGCTCAGATCATTTCTCCATTTCGCATTTCATGATTTGGAAGGATAGAGCACTTCCTTCCTTTGACTTCTTGGTCAGTGAAATGTTGATCTGTGACCACGTGTCCTGTCGGAAGATGGATGGTCCTCCTTCTTTTGGGATTTTGTAAGCCCGCTTCACCTTGCACTTTAAAGAATGTGCAGGTTCTCCTGGATCCAATGATGGTCGGACCCTGCACTTGGATCTAACACCCAAGATCTGTCCTTCATTTGCACACTCTTCATATCTGAGTTTAGATATGATGGTCATCGAGAATTCTAAATGGGATCCAACGATCACTGTCGCTTCTCCTCCCAAGCTTACACATCCTCCTGACTTGGAAGAATTTCTAAGTTTCAAAGGCCTCAACCTTTGATCTGCCTGAGATCCTGAGTACGCTATCTCTCTTGAGCTTTGGCAATGAGTTACCTTGTCCCTGGTGCACACCTACGCACTATGTGCGACTCTGCGCTAATCCTCCTGAGCTTACGTTGTTCTTGTTTTTCCATCGATGCACACTCTGATCTTGCCATCAATGACAAGCACACTCTGCACTCTGCGTGCACCTCTGCACTATCTCTTCTGGTCTTCATGAGCTTGCTCTGTTGCATCTCCCCAAAATACTTCTGGTGCCCGCTTGACACATTGTACCTGTACTCAAGCCATCATCGTTGTTGTACTTGCCATCAATGACAAGCATACGTTGCCTATAAAACATGCCAACAAAGGACACCATGTCAAGGGAAACAAATTGGTCATGGCCTCCAAGATATCTTCACTTGACGGAGGAAACACACTTTGGAAGGAACACATGTCGAGGGTCGTGATAGGGGTAAGGAGGTCAGGCTCCAATAGCCCTACCGAATAGATCACCATGTCAACTACTAGATCCAAGTCATAAGAGATTGAGTGTACAGTGAGAGGCTCATCTGCATCAACAAATGAAAGCATGGGAGACAACGCCACATAATTGACCTGTGGCAGGGGTGATACTGTCTACATATAAGAATGGTTTAGGGAGGTCATGGAGTTGATGGTCAAGTCAGGGCCAACGAATGAAAGTTGATCAATATTCACAATTCTTCCATCGTGAGGGAAATATATCACATGAAAAAGAGTGGACACAATATCTTTCATGGAATATAGATAATCTCTCCCAAGGAGTAAATAAAAATCCAAGGGGCCTAGACTACCAGAACATCAATAAAGACAGTTTTCCCTCCCAAATTTACAGGAAATTGAGGAAGGATTCCTAAAGGGTGACTGGTTCTTTTGTTAAAATCTAACAGATTCTGCGTAACTGGCACAAACTGAGGATAACCCAAAGCTTGCCAAGCAATATAGAACAAAATACTAATGGATGAACCTTCCTCTATCAGCGTCTAAGGAACGTCCTGACCACCAACCTATACTGTAATCTTGAAAGGAATGTGAGAGGGAAGATAAGGTCCAGTTAGCACACCCCATTCAAAAAGGATGGCCTCATTACTCAGAGGAGGTTCCATAGGATAAGGATGAATTCCCCCTAGGACGGTAGTGTCTATATCAACAAGAAAAACATATGTAGTATTGGGTTTACTCTCTAGTGGGAGAGTAGGATCGACCGATGGTGAGATAAGATCAACCACTTGGGTTGCATTTTCCAAGGGGAGAATGGGGTCGATAGCTGGAAATAGATCGATCACTTGGGTGACACTCCTTAATGGGAGAGTGGGATCGACCGATGATGGGATCAGATCGACCACTTTGTCAACAGGATCAACTAAGGACATGACCAGATTGACTACATGATCAACCAGACTGACCGATGAAGGGACCAGATTGATCATTCCATCAACTACAGGTGAGTCGAGAGTAAGCTTGCAATAAGCAGCTGGAAGTTGAGGCTGGGAAATATTCATTTATTCCAATAATTTCAAGGCTTGATCGATACGAGGGTAAAGGTGAGTTTGACGACTCCTTCTGCATAACCTACACGGGAACTTGACTTTACTTTTCTTCTTCCCAACGATATCCTGACTAGTTAACGAGAGGTCATCAGCATGTTGTTCAGAGGCTGATGACATGGGTTTGTGAGGGTGTGTAGACCATGCTTCTATAACCATGGATAGATCATGGAAATCCTTAAGAATATGGCTACCCTTACAAAGCCTACAAGGGTACTTGGGATGACAGGTTGTTTGGGTGATCTTGGCACCATCAACACTCCCAACATGATTATCAGTAACTGGTTCCTTTCCAACATGTTTAGCAGTGGTTGGAAGTTGGGACCCTTTCTTATTTTTCTTCTTGTTAATATTCCTTTTCTTCTTCTTCTTATCCATCGGGTGACTAGCTTTAGAGCTCTCACTTGGCGAATAAGATGAAATGGAAGAAGACCTTGCAAGTGAAGAAGGTGAAGAAGATATTACTAGTGAACAAGGTGAAGGATCAACATGAGGTTGATGCTCTTGGGATGGAGTGCTTACAAATAAAGCACTAGCTTCATTCAGGATTACTTGAGTGGAAAACAACCATACCGGTAATCCAATTGTGAGACTTGGAAGGCTCAAAGTAGCGATGTGAGGAGGACCAATGTTTCCATAAGAAGGAAAAAAAAAAGGTTCCCCTGGGAAATGGGTTCCTTCGTTGGTCATTCTAGGAACTGACATCATTAAATAAAGATCCAACCTAGAGTCTATTAGGGAAAACAAACAACACATGCTAAAAATCTAGTAAGCAAGCAAGCAAACAAAACCTTCTTACAATGAACACACTAGTTGGTGATGAAATCCAACATCGCGAGAACAATGTAAGAAGGGGTTGAGATAGAGCGGGTGGAAAATTTGTGTTGACAACTTGCTTAATGGCCTTACACCCTAGTGCAAGATCCCACACATAATGATGGGTATACCCTCCAAGGAGCCCGAGTGAGTTTGGCCAACGTGGTTTCTAGGTACCGTGAAGACTTGCCCCTCCACAGTCACCTCATGTAAAGACCCTAAAGAGATAGCCTACTAAGGTTACCAATTATGACAATGATTCTTGGGGAAATAGTCAACAGTCCGATCCACACACAAAGGCAGTCTATCTAGCACGAAATCAATTCGAGAAGCTCCCACACATAATCATGGGTATACCCTCAAGTGACCCCCAATAATACATGCAATCTCTACACTAATACTGACAAAGCAGGGTGAGTAACTCTGCTAGTCCTAATGCGGCCTCATGATTGACCCTCGTGTTAGAAGGGATTCCCAAGACAAAATGTAGCAAGTGGATTTGAACTCTCCCTAACGCAAGATTCTATCTTTGTTTGCAGCTTTGGAAAGTTATCTTTCACACCTATTCCAAATCCCTACAACTAGTCTAATGTAGGTTTGCTGCCAGAAAACATAAAAATGTCTAATCAATTTTTATAAGAACTTTATTTTAAGGCTCTTGTTACTCAAGAGGAAAATGGTGTGGACTAAATGATGTTTTTACCGACTCTAAAGAATGCAAAGAAATGAGAATGAAAATGTTTCACTTCGATGAAAGCTATATTACAAGAAGGAGAAAACGTTTATCATTCCCATATGCACAATGTTCCAAAATTTTATTAAACTAATCAATATCAAGATTCTCAAGAAATGAGAAAAAGAGATTGTACACCAATACATGATTCTTGTCCCCCTCGGCCATGAGGGGGGATATTTTTTAAGAATTCAAGACCAAAAATGCCAAAAATATTGCAATTTCGCTACTTCAAATGAAAATATGCCCCCCAATCTAATATAAACAAGAAATTAATTTTTTTTGTTTCAAAGATAGCTAAAAGCAATAGCAAATCTCTATAAAACAAAGCAACCCAAAAAAAATTTCTCTTTTAACACGAACTATTCAATAAAAGAAAAATAAGTTATTTCACCAAACAATTCTAAAGAAAAAACAATGCTTTATAACTGAAAGACACTCAAAGAAAGAGATCAAATCTTTCAAAAGAAAACAAGCTAAAACAAAGAAAACATTGCTAAAATAATATTCAAATATGTCAAGTAGGCTGTAGTTAGACCCAACAAATCACCCCAAACACTTGTCACAGATCTGGGTAGGGAAAACCATCAAAAACTATTTTTTCAAAATCATTGCAGGCTGTCAGAATAACACAGCGTGACGATCCTTGATTGTCGCAAGCCAGAGAACAAATACAGTGTGATGACGCTACACTGTGTCAAAAAGGAAGGGTGTGTTGATCCTATATCATTGCACTGTCCCTTAAAACAGGGTGCGACGATCAAATGAATAATGGAAAAAATAAAAAACATGAGGGTTTTCCAGTGAAATTTAATAGTGAGAGAGTTAAGTTGGATCTCCTAGTGACTCAGAAAACAGAACCCAGGCAATCAAAGTGAGAAAGCAAGACAAACTAGGAAAACAGTCTGTCCCTGGTATGGTCACCAATTTTTTTATCAGGCTAATTGTTAAGTGTGGACACAACAACCACCAATATCCACTTGGATCATTCCTCCCCCCTCAGGAAGCAATGGTCTCCAATGTGGTTAGTGCTCGAGGAAGAGGGGAAACCATTTTTTGAATCTGAATCTTGGTGAGTTGGGTGCCTTTCTGGAGATGTTTTGTTTCTTGGTCTATGGAAGCTTGTCACGAACCTATTGTTGGAGGGGTTGAATTTGTTCCACCAACCTATTGTCTCTAGGATTGACGGGGCATTGTGTAGGCACCATCATAGGTGAATAAATAATATCTTCTTTCTCTTCTGCAATCTGCTTCTATTGGATGGAAGGTGTTGAGGATGCAGTGATTGCGTTGGCCTTCTATGCATCCTTTGAACATACTGTGAAGAGATTGATTTTTTCAGTATGAGAGATTATGTTGCAGCACTATTTTGGTGGAATAGTAGTCGGAACTACCTTCGGTATTCTCCAGAGCTGACCCCCCAGAGTAATAATGACACTATGGGGTCGAGACTCATAAACAACATGATGTTTCCACATATATGGTTGGCCCAAAAAAACATCACAGACATTAAGAGGGGAAACATCACATACCACCTCATCCTTGAAGGGTTTGATTCCATAGGACATGCGGCATTGTTCGCTGACATGGAGGTCTCATCCCTGGTGAAGCCACCCAATATTGTATGGTTGCGGGTGTGGTGTTTTCAACAACCACAATTGTTTGATGACCTCAACTGAGATGAGGTTCTTCTGGTTGCCACTATCAACAATGAGATGCAGTGGGGTCCCCTTCACCCACATCTGTGAATGGAAGAGGTGCTCCCCCTCTTCAGGATCTACTGGTTCTTTTGGTTGAACTATTGCAGTCATGACAGTAGCAGTGGGATCTGCATCGATGATCTGTCTTTTCCATTATTTTCTGGATCATATTATGAATCAGGGTTCAAATCCTTGTCTTTGATCTCGGCCACAATGACTGTTTCGAGAGACATTCATCGGTGTTGTGCCAAGGGATTTTGTGGAAGTCACACCACTTCCCAATGTCATTCTTTATCTTTCCTTTACCCTTATTTTCTTGTGTCTTGGAATGTTTCTCAGGAGGATGTTGGTTAGGGGCATCTTTATCGTGCTTTGGTTATTGTGGATTTACAAACCTGAATTCCCATTTGTTCTGGTTCCTAAATATCTACTCGATTTTGACAACATATTGATAGACAGCTCCCAATGATGAGATGTTTAGCAAATCCATTTCGGTTTGGATGTACCTATGCAGAGCCCCACGGTATTTCAGAACCAGATGCCACTCAGAGTCTTTGATACCCAGCTTGGCCCGCAAGGTATGGAAAGTATCTATGAACTCTGACATTGTTTGGCTCTTCTCTTGTCATCGTGTGGTCCATCTCATGTACTGGTCTTCATAGTTATCAACAAGGTAATATTGTTCCTTGACCGCATCCACACAAAAATTCCAAGTGGGCTCGGCTGCATATATTCCAGATTCCTTTGTGGAACTTTTCTCCTAGTAAGTTTCCCACTAATTTTTGACACGGGGGAGAGCCTTGAGGAGTAAGAAGGTGATTTTTCCCTATCAGAAAAATTGTCAACATAGAAATAACCTTCTAGCAGATCTATCTGACCTTCAAATACAGGAATATCAAAATTAACTTGTACCTTGAAGGGAGAGGTTCCTCCAAAGTTCCCTCTTGATGAAGATGCACATGTTTCTATCAATAGGCATTGAAGGATGTCGTAAAAAATATCCATCATTTCGTCTCTTTGTCGTGTGAGAGCTTGCTCAAGCAACAGGTTAATAGGATATTTTTCTCCATCGTTTTTCTTTTCTTCCACCATGGAGGGTTTCTTCGGCATGTGAGAGCGATTTTCCTCAAGAGAGACAAGCTCGAGACCCAACTTGCTATATTCGAACCTTGTTGGGGACATGCACTGAAAAACGATCAAGAGAAGCCTACTCTGATACCACTGATCTGGATTATTTTCAGAACGAAATGAAAGCATAGATATTACAATGAAGTGCACATAAATATTACTAGAAACGGAGAAATATAGAAATACATAATTTCTATTAATGAAATAAATGTACAGAGACTGTAAAAATACAGAGTGAAAGACTCGCTAGAATGGTGGAAGATTATCTCTGAGAAGAGATGTGACGTCTACACTCATTTTCAAGAAGATGAGTACAATAAGGCTCTAAAGGCCTCTTTATAATAAACATGAATGCAAAAACCCTAGACATCCAAAAACCTAACCCTAGGAGATGAAGTGCCATAAGTCATGTGGGCCCCGTTGGGGTAAGTTAATACATAAACTTCTTGGGGCCGTAACGTTTGCATACTATCTTTTTTTTAGGCGCGTGATAGACCGTTGGAAAGGTATTTTTTAGAACTATGCATTATGCCATAACAATCTTAATTCGTTTATAGTTTGATTGTGGAAAGACAAGAAAACATTGTTTATGGCCCCAAAACAACCTTGGAAGTACAAAAAGATGTACTGACATGAAAACTTCCAAAATAAGCCAGTTGGAATTTGGAACAGGTGGGTGGCCACCAATGTCCACCTGGATCAAAACCCCAGTTTTGATGCTAACTCTTTCATCATTTCATTCAGAAAGTGACTGCCATGATCCATGACAATCTCTCTTGGGATTCCTAAATGGGTTATAATCGGGTTGAATATGAAGAATGTTGTAGTCTTACCATTGGATTTAACGGTAGGCATGGCCTCTGCCCACTTAGTAAAATAATCCACAACCACGATAATATGTTGGTTCCCCCGTTGAGTCTGGGTTAAAGTCCACAAAATATACCCCCCACTTGGATAAGGGATCGACAGTGATGACTAGGTGAAGAGGGGATGGGTGCGAATGCATTTTCCGAGCGAACACCTGGAAAGGGTGACACTTCTTGACCACTTCAATGCAATTTTTTAAATTGATGGGCAAAAATAATCGACTCACAATATCTTTTGGGTTGTCACAAGCCCTAATAAATGACCACCAAATGCCCCACTATTATAGTCATTGAGAACAACCTCAGCCTCCTCGTTATTCAAGCAACGATGTAAAATATTATCTACCCCTCAATGATGCAAAGTGTTGCTGATAATAAGGTAGTTTTTAGCTTGATGATGTATACGTCGTCAATCATCTCTCAACAGATGTTGGCGTAGCTTCAAGGTTTGAAGATAGATAAAAATGTCTCCATACCATGGGTCTGAATATGAGATAAGGAAAATGTGTTCATCTGTGAATGAATCATCATGAAAATTTTCCTCATCTAGTCGAGGGAAGTTCTATATCAACTTGGAAAAAACTAACGATTTCTTAGACTTCACCAAAGAGAAATCGAGATCGAATTCTTGCAAAATAGCAATCCACTTATTGTATTTCCCCCCTCTGATACGCCTAGTGAGGATATATTGAAATGGATTGATATCCACAACCATGATAGTTTTGAAAAGTAATATATAATGTTGTAATCTTTGAACCGCATGTACGACGACCAAGGCCAGCTTCTCTACATGAGAGTAATTAAGTTCAGGACCAACTAGATTTCGACCGAGATAGTATAAAATGTGCTCAACGAGCTCATATTCCTCCTGAACTAGAACCATACCAATAGTCCCTTCAGACCCAACAATATAAAGAAAATAGTCTCTTAGACGATATCCCATGCTTAGACACTATGAATCCTAAAAGACGACTAGACCTAACACAAAAGATACACTTGTGAGGGTTTAACTGAATGTGATAATAACAACATCTCTCAAATACTAATTGAAGGTGAGTGAAGTGATATACTCTCTTTCGAGAGTGAGCAGTGAGATCGTCTAAGTAAACTTCGAAAATGTGCTTAAGATCATGAAATGCAAAGGTCATGGAACATTGGAAGGTCGCTCCAACGTTTTTAAGTCCGAAGAGGCATTTTTCGATATGCAAAAGTACCCTAAGGACACATAAATGTAGTCTTATTTTGATCCTCGGGTTTGATCTAAATTTGATTGTATCCTGAAAATCCGTCCATAAAAGGACTTTGCTTCCCACACACTCACCAAGAATCTGGTCAATGAAAGGAGTCAGAAAGTTATCTTTAGGATAGGCCTTATTTAAGTCTCTAAATTCCATACACAAGCGGATGGTTCCTTTATTTTTATTTACGGGAACGGGGTTGGACACCCATTCATTCAAGGGAACCAGGTAGATGAAACTAGCACTAAGTAGCTTCTCTACCTTTGCCTTAATGGTGGGGGCCTTCCTAGGATTAACAACTCTAAGAAATTTTCTAATAGGTTTAGCATCTAGGTAGGTTTTAATCTCATGATATACAATGTTGGGCTCGATCCCTAGCATATCTTCATGTGACCAAGCGAAAACATTTCAAAATTCTTTGAAGAGATCACTGTAGATCTGAATTTCTTCAGGCGAACAATCTGCAACTATATATATGTTCTCAATTTTTCCAGGGATATGAGAGATGTCGATCGTGATGGTATGAGAAATATTTGCCATGTTTCCTTCGGCATAAATACCATGCATATCTAATGGAACCATGATGTGACTGACCATCTCACTCAAGGTAGATCTAAAGTCATCATGTTCGATCTTAACAAGCTCTGGGAGAAAATAGTATCAATGATGCATATCGTCCCAAGGCCTATCAGAACCATACATGGCCTCTAAGATGGATTCATCTGAAGGTAAAGTATCTTCAAGGAAATCATGTGAAAAATATGATTGAGAAGCCCATACAGGCTCTAAAATAGGTTCCACCTCGTCTGTTTGCGAGGAGACAGGATCTGGGTCAGCAGTAGCGTCAAGAATAGCATGATACACAACCTTTGTTGTTATTAGTGGCATTGGCATCCCAATTTGGGACTGACCTTCATATGACATAGTCGAGGAAGGTAGGTTCCAAGGATCGTTGAAATACAAAGTACGAAAATGAACAGATCTCATCGAAAACAGAGAATCACTAAAAATGGCATGAATATGGTGAATTGGTGCCATGAAATCAAAGATACCCATCAAAGAGGAATACATTTCGACACCAACATCCTTAGTTTCCTGCTGAGAAATATCAATCATAGGGACCAAAGTTCCAACCGATGCACTAGGACTAGGGTGTGCAAAGGACAATTGATCGATCATCACTATCTTCCCTTCATAAGGAAAACATAAATTACGGAAAATAGACAATATGATGGTTGTCATGGCACAAGTCCAATTATGTTAAGAACCAAATATCAATATAGCATAGAAAAACCTCATAAAAAGTACTCAACGCCTTGAAAAAGAGATAATTTCATATAATAAGCCTCTTCGAGGGGGCAGCCTCCTTTTACCCCACTTAAATGTTCAAGTAAAAGATGATTCAAAATGAAAATGTCTCCTTGGTATATATAGGAGACTAGGAGGTATAATTACAACTAATGGCCTAAAGCCGACATAAATAAAATAACATTACTAATATAATATGCCCCAATTAAGGGGTAATGAGCCAATAT
>JASDQU010107087.1:34262-55868 GCA_032191745.1 Picea mariana
AGAGAGAGAGAGAGAGAGAGAGAGAGAGAGAGAGATTTGAATCCTTCCAAGTCTCCAATTTAGGGTTTGAAAGGTAAATAACTTACAATTGGCATAAATTTTGATTAGAATATCTCTTTTTGGTGATCCAAAATTTGTGATAAAGAGGAAAATTAGAAGAATTATTATTTTCTCACTTGGATCAAAAGATTCCTCCAAAATTTACTTCACCAAATAAACCTCCAAAGAGCTCAACCATGACTCAACAAGAAAGAGAAGAAATTTTTCATTGGATTGGAAAGGTCGAAAAGAAGATGGATGAGGTGGAAAAGAAAATGGATGAGGTGGAAAATAAGATGGATGAAAATAGGAAATAGATGGAAAATAAGATGTAAAATAAGATGGAAAATAAGATGGATAAAAATCAGGAGTATATGGAAAACAATATGTTAGAATTGCAAAATTCTATATCTTCCATGATCTTAAATACTCTAGATGAGAGACTCCCTAAAGGACATTTCAAAATGCAAGGAAACCATGAAAATGTAGAGGAAGTAAATATTGAGTCCTAGAATCATGATTATTCATCACTTCAAGATTCACATCATCGATGTTTCAATGCAACACCAAGAAACTACTTCTTTCCAAATATCGATATGAGGAATTTTGATGGTAAAGATCCTATAACATGGATATTCCAGATGGAACAATTCTTTGATCTACACAAAGTGCCAAGATTACAAAGGTACCTATTGCATCCTTATATTTAGAAATTAATAAATTTGTTTGGTATCAATGGCTTTGTGAAATATTTTTTTTATTATTATTTCTTGGTCCGTTTTTAGGGATGAATTGATATCACATTATGGGGATATTAGGAGAAATACATTCTTTAGTCAATTGATAAATATTTGGAAAAATGGTCCAATTACAAGTCGCATTCAACAATTCCAAAAGCTCAATCTCATGATAAAGAACATTCCTAAGGATAATTTGTTATTTTTCTTTATGGGAACTTTAAAGGAGAACATTCAACATGAGGTGCATCTCTTCAAACCTAAACCCCTAGAGAAATATTTTAGTATGGAAAGGAAAGTGGAAAAAAAAAATATGACTACTAGAAGAGTGGCCACTAACAAATATAGAGAGCACTATGTTCCCTCTACTAACCTCACTCAACTCACAAGGTTGACACCTTAGTAAATGTATGAAAGAAGAGCAAAGGGACTATGTTTCTATTGTGAAAACAAGTACAATAAGGGGCATAAATGTGGTGAGAAGAAATTATTCTACATAAACTTTGTGAAGAGGAAGAAGATGAAGAATTGGAACCATCAAAAGATCTAGATCTATAAGAGACTACTCCAATGATATCTCCTCGTGCATTGGTTGGCATCAATACTATACAAAATCTAAAGATAGAAGCATATATCAAAAAGAAAAATCTGATCCATTATCCAACTTCAACCAAATATCATCATTTGCATGCCTAACAAATTAAGCACAACACTTTGTATGAAAGAAGCACTAGCATACCTCATGGTGACGATGGCTTACCATCTCCCATACTCTAGGTTCCTTATATGTAATGAGCCTTGGGTGACCTGCAACGGCAAAGGTGAATGAAGGGGGTTGTTTGGATTCCATATATGGACATGATGATCATCATCATGGTTGGGATCATGTTCTCCATTTGGGGCCATGAGACATGATCTCCTCTAGTTAACCCTAGGCATGGGGGTGTAACATTTGGCTCCAACAAGGGGAAATTTTCTCACCATAGAGCACATGAGAACCTCAACATATCATGTTGTCCAAGACCTGCAATCCTACACCCACTTCAAATGACAACACCCTTTAGAATCATATGTTAGTGGATATGATCCACCAGTGTTAGTAATAAATCCAAAACCATGCTGAAAATACAAATTTTCACTAAGATATAAAATGACAAAGGAATAATGTTCAATAACTAAGTGAAATTTATTAATATGTATTCATTATATATAAATGAATATGAAATATATATAAGAAGATTCAAGGCTAAACTAGCATGAATGGATGATGCAACATATATACAAATGAAATGCAAGATGCGAATGCCCTAACCTAGCCTACACTAATCTATGTTACAAGGTCAGGTCTCGTCAGGGAAGTAGGGATTGAGAAGGTATTCAT
The DNA here is from genome assembly GCA_032191745.1 of Picea mariana. Lineage (NCBI taxonomy): Eukaryota > Viridiplantae > Streptophyta > Pinopsida > Pinales > Pinaceae > Picea > Picea mariana. Next base: position 36,420 of record JASDQU010107087.1, read on the forward strand.
TAAAGGGTAATGATATCTTCTCCCCTTCGAGTATGGCTAGGTTGAATGACTTGAGACCAACTTTTCTCACAATTTTATAGGGTCCAGTCCACAAACTATCAAACTTCTTATGCATTCCCAGTTTCTCCCTCCTTTTGTTCCAGTGTAGTACTTGGTCTCATTCCTTAAAAATCCTTGGTATTTATTTGCGATCAAACATTCCCTGAATCTTCTCTCTTGGTTACATGCTATTTGATCCAAAGAACCCCTCCTAGATTCATCCAATTCTACCAATTGGTCACTTCTTCCTTGTAGAACTTCATTGTCAGTCGTGTATTGTAGTGTGAACTGGAGGGTAGGAATATGGAGGTCAATGGGTGGTTTAGCTTCCAATCCATATACTAGCTCAAATGGTATTTTTCCTATGGAAGTCTTGGTTGTGATGCGATCTTCCCATAAATCATACTTGATCTTACTATCCCAGTCCTTCTTATTTTCTCCTACAATCTTCTTGACAACATTCATTAGATTCTTATTACTTGATTATGCTGGTTCATTTCCTTAGGGATAGTAGTTGGAAGTGTGAGACATGACAATCCTATACTTGAAGCATAATTCTGCAAGGGAGATGAAGGCCTTAGCATTATCAGTAGTGATCTTGGTAGGGGCACCAAACCTTGTTATTATTCTATCCTAAAAAAGTTCACGGTGACTTCCTTGTATTCCTTTTTCATTGGGATGGCCTCTACCCACCTAATGAAATATTTTGTAGTGATAAAAACCTAACGATATCCATTGTTGGAGTTGTCCTTAAATTCACCAATGGATTCTAGACCCCATTGTTGAAAAGGAGCTTCAACAATGATTGGTTTCAAAGGAAAAGTTGGGAGTCATTTATTTCCTATGAAGTATTGACAAGGATGGGAAGACCTAACATAATGATGGGTATCAAATATTAAAGTATGCTAGTAACATCCATCTCTTCAGATCTTATGAGTGGTAGTGCGGGAAACAAAGTGACCACCACAATATCCTGAATGGATTTCCTTAACCAATTGGTCAGCTTCATGTTTGTTCACACATCTAAGGATGATTCCATCAAGGTTATTCCAACCTATACCATCTTGTGTCAGACAATACTTCATAGATTTTAGCTTCAAATCTCTCTTCTTGCGATCTACCAAGTGGTCGGGACATGAGAGGTTATTGAAGTAGTAGGTAATGTCAACATACCATTCATTGTGTTCTAACTCACTCATTATTATGTTGACTTGTTCATTCTCCCCCATCTGTATAGATTCTTCATTACTTTCAGTCAACATCTAGGATAAGCCTTGCCCCTTGATAATATTAGTGGGTTTTATCTCTAAGTCATGTTCTTGAATTTTGGACACCCACTTTCCCTCGGTCCCAAGGCAATATTTTTTGGAAAGAACACCTTTGAAATTGGGGTAGGGCACATAAGATTTGATCTTGTTGTATCTGAAATAACTTCTAAAGTGCTTATTGGAATTGACAAGGGCATGGGATTTATTTTTAGTGATTGAGTAATTCAATTCGTCATCCCTAAGGGTTTTTCTCATGAAGGCAATGGCTTGCTCATATTCTTCCTTGTTATTTTGTAACAACAATCTGACTATAATGTCTTGAGAGGAAAATGAAAAAATTATTAAGACACAAGAGTAATCATGGATAATCAAGACCATTTCCTTAGTGATTTCTTCCTTAATGTATTCAAAGGAACTTAAGCTATTGTTGTCCCATTTGAAAGAAACATCTTTTCTTAGCAGGTGTTCATTGGTTTAACCTTCTCGGTGAAGTTAGGGACGAATCATCTTATAAAGTTGATCTTGCCAAAGAATGATTGCAAGGATTTCTTATTAGTAGGTGTTTTTTTGTTCTTGATAGACTCAAATCTTTCATGATCGATGGAAATTCCTTCCTCTGAGACCATGTGTCCTAACAACTTCCCCTTGTCGATATTGAAGATTGACTTCTTAGGGTTCATGGAGATGTCATATTTCCTGCAACACTCAATAACATCCTACTGTGTGAGATATGTGCAATCCTCTCCTTGGATACAATTGTTAATTAATCTTGGTATATTTTTATGAGTTTCTCTATAATATCCCTAAAGTCAAATTCCATTTCTCTTTGAAAAGTAGATCCAACATTCATGAGACCAAAAGACATTCTTAAGTACATGAAGGTTCCCCAAGGGGTGGTGAATGTAGTACTAAGTTGATATTCCATATTTACTAAAACCTGGTTGTATCCTGAAAAACAATCTAACATGGACATCATCCCAACACCAGTAACTCTTTGTAGTAAATGCTCCATGTTTGGGACGGGGTAGTTATCCTTCTATTGACCAAAAATTGGTCATCTATATTTTTCCACTCCTGGAATAAAAAAATGATATCAGAAAAAATATTTTTTTTTAATAATTATAGTTTCATTGAATATCCCTAAGTCTCAACTTCATCATGCATTTTGTGAATTCAAAATCCAAGTTCATATGCTCGAGATATCTAGGTTTCTGTCAAAAAAAAAATGCTTCTTTCATGTGGAACCATGACCAACTCTTCAGAAACATATTCAATTCTTAGAACCACACCATGTTAGAGTTTTTGACTAAGTACTCTCCTCTCTAACTATCATATTTAACCATTTTTCTTCAATTTTTCGCATATAAAACGCAAGTTAATGACCCGTGAATTTTCTTCTATTACTCAGGGGTTCATAACCCATGTTTTCTTTAGTCTTCGCAGGTTCAATACCCATGTAGTTGATTCTTATTATAGCATGGTAGGTTCAATCACCACACCCTCTATGCTACACTCTTATTCCTCTCCTATACTTCCCAACACTTATTCCCCTCTCTTTATCTCTCCTCTCATCTCTTATTATCTAACACTTAGAATTATTTTTAAACTTCACTCATCATCCTCCTTATCTCTCCACTTTATTTCCCTTTACATTTCATCCCAAATAATTAATTTATTTTTTATATATTCATCAGATTATCGGGTTTGGACTCACTCAATCACCCCCTCACACTTCACTCACTCCCCAACCTACAAACCCGTCATGCTTCCCCTCACTCGCAGACACCCGTCATTCCCTAACTCATCATCACTCTTCCCCCCCACTTATTTCTCCTTATTCATCCTCTCTCATTCACTTCCTCCCTAACTTAATTTTTTATCCAAAGTTCCATACATTATACCATCAACCAATCATATATTTCCACATGGAAGCCTATGGAGGGATGACACATGGAATATTATTATTGGTGACACATGGCATATTATTATTGGTTACATATGGACAATTATGGTGACCTATCATGTGATGACATGTGGTGACATTTGGATTGTTGAATCATCACCAATGGGCACTGACTGGGTGTGGGTAGAGGATGATTGTGTTGTCAAATTTTTTATTATTTTATTAATACTTGAAAGGTGTCGAATGTCATAATCTTCATAGCCCTCTCATATTTCTTATTTAAATCATAATCGAAATTTTAATATATACACTAAATAATCCAACATACCAATACATGTGGAATAAGAATTTTTTAAGCAAATTCGAATTCCTATGAAGGAAGGAAGAAATTTAACCAAGGGCCCAGATTTTTGGGAGAAGATCAATCAAAGACTATTGAGTCTTAATCTTCTGAAGGCCATATCTTGAGATCCAAGAGTCGGAATTGAGAAAAATTTACCTCGTTGGAAATTTATTTCAACAAAGAATATGTTGGAATAGGTTTCAAGGGATGTAATTGGCCATATTTGTCTCGGGAAATAAAAGAATAATAAACAATATTTGTATGATGTGATGATAAATTTGTTTGACACCTTGACTTCACTAGTTCATATCTTGAGATCCAGGAAACAAAATCGTTCCTAGGAGGACTTGTTGGAAATATAAGATGATGAAGATCATATCTAAATTGGTTTCCATGGTTGAAAAGTTGAGTATAACATCCATAAAATTAAAACAAAAACCCCTTTTTAAAAGGGAAATTAATTAATTTTTTTCAAAATAAAAGTTTATTAAAAAATTTCTATTAAAGATGGAAAGGGACCCATTTCAAGATATGAATATAAATAATGAAAATGCATTAATGATACTTAATTGATTCATTAACTAAATTTATATCTCCAAGAATTAAAAACCCCTAACTACTCGAGAATTTAGAAGAACCGGTTTTAAAAAGAAAAAGAAAAACGCTTCATAAAAAATAGAGAAGGGGTAAGAGACAGAGAAGGTTGCATCACGAGGGAAGAAAGTCATAAAAGAAGGATTCAACCATTAATATGAAACCGATATTCTGATCAAGGAATAGAAATCTCCATGTTTTTCATCCTTCTTTTCTTCTTCTACACTAATTTCTCATGGCTTTATGTTTGTATTTGAATCAAGCATGGGGTCGAGTCTCCAGTGTTCTTTCTTGTATTCTTCAAAGAATTTTTCTTTTATGATCATGGAGCATTCGCAGCCATAAATTTGATTGTTATATATTTGCGTATTGTTCAATATATTTCATACTCCACAAAGAATTACTTTGGGGCATGACTTCAATGATGTTTAAAATCTTGTGATTTCTGAGTATGAAATGTTTGAAATATGCTTATCAAAGTCTCTTCTATTTTAACTGCAATACTCTTTTAAAATTCTTTGAGATGATCAAAATTATTCTCTCATAATTCTTTTGAGAAGATATGTATTTATTCTCTATTGTATATGATCTAGAGGGTTGTATATCTGATGCTGAGAACAAACATATCTTGATGTTGAAGCCTTCCTTCAATTTTTTTTCTTTTTAAAAGAGTTTTGGTTGCACTTAAAGATCAGATTAGGTTATTAAAGAACCATTTCATGCACATATCCAAGCAATAAATATCTAGGGTTTACTGTCTAAGCAATATCCCTATTCCAAGATATTCAAGACATATATTTTATCCAGAGAGGAGTACCACCTCTGTAAAAATGCAGGGGTATTCATATCCTAGTGAGGTTGTTGTTTCAATCCTAGCAAATCCAAACATCAACATTTTTTGAGACCATACTGGGGAGCAATTTGTTTTCAAGAAATATCATACCTTATAGATGTTGTTTGGTTGAAGTTTTGAAACAATATCAAGAGAAAGATTCAAAATGAACTCGGTTCTTGAAAACCTTGTTCAAAGAGCATTGAACGGCCTTGAGGATATTTTGTTGAAATCTACATCACAAATAAGTTGTGACAACTTTTTATAAAAAAAGAGGACCATTCAATATTTGAGAGGATGATATTCCTAGTGACTCCATCATTGAAACTCAAGATTTTAAAGAAATATGCTCGGGCGACTTCACTGAAAAGATTTCAGAATTTCAAGAAGATCAATTTGAATATTCCTATGAGGAATTTCTTTCATGCTATGAAGATATTTTTCCTTCTACACCATGCCAAGAAATAATTATCCAAGATACAATAAAGGAAGAGGGTATCCAAAGGAAGAAACTTATGCATAGAACTTCACTCAATTTGCAAGGAGAAATTCATCCCTTGTTGGATATTGCCATGGACAATTTCCCATATTCTTTGGGAATATTTCAAAAGATGCAGAGAAACATTTGATTAAATTTGACAGTGCTTCTAAAATTTTTAATGTGGCTGAAAATGATGTCGCGTGCCACTTGTTCATTTTAACTTTTTAGGAAGATGATAGTGAATGGTTTTACTAACTGCTGCCCAGAACCATCACTAATTGGATGTACTAGAGAATTTATTCATGGAGAAATATGTTCCAAGAAAAAATCCATATTCTCTTTTCTTGAAGTTGGTTGAAATTCATATGAACAAGGAAGAGACAACCAAAGATTTTACTTTTAGGTTCATGAAATTTATTTATGGGATTCCTCAAGAAATGTTTCCAAACGATGTCATTATTTTCAGTCATTATGAAAATGATTTTCCCATGAATTTGAAATTTCTATCGAAGCAAGAGGGAAAATGCAGTTGGAAAGAGTTAATGTAGCAAGCTCAAGTCATTGAAAGAGATGTTTGAAATTGATGCTAATATATTAAAATTCCCAATATATTTTCAAGACGATAGAGGAATGGAATTAGAAGAAAATTTTGATGAAATCCATAAAAAAAAAAATCAGGTTATGTTCTTGAAACTGAAAATGAGAACTATGATGTTTCAATTCAAGAAAAAGATCATCCTCTGCATTATTCATTGGAAGGGAATTTCAACCTATCATGTGCTCAATTTGAGAGTAATGATCATAATGAATTCAAAGATGAACACAAAGATTTCATTCAATGTGATCATGATGAAAATGTTGCAACAAATTATCAAATGGCCCAGCTAGTTTACTTCAAGCCACAAGAACGATGTTCAAATTGGATGAACATAAATATTGGTAAGAGTCATCATTTTATATCAGAATTCTATGATGTTGATTTCTCATCTGAAATAGAGTTTTATCAAGAATATATCCTCCAAGCATCAAAAGAAGGGAATTTGCAACAAGAGGATCATGTTAGACAGTTGGTTTGGACTGTTGATTTTCATTTATGTCAACCCTTGGAGAATTCTAGAATCTCTAGAGATTTTGCTGAGATTGATGGTGAGTTAGTTGCCATTGATGAGTGGTTGATGTCAGCAGATGTGATGGGTGCATTTGATGTAGTATACATGAAGCCTTGGAGGTGTGGTTATGAAACTTGAAGTTGATCAAGGGAAAAGGTCATGAATGATGGTGTAAATGTAGGTAACTCACTCATGAATGGATAGCCCTCGTCATGTTGTTTCTGGTGATAAGTGGTACGCCACGTGGTTCCTCATGTATGAGGAGTTATGAGGTCATGAAGTTGGAATCCAAAAACATGGGTTAGGAAGCCCCTAATTGGTTGCAAGTCATTAATGAAATGGTAAAGTGGTTGTAACAAGAAATTTTAAGAATCCCTAAAGTTAAGGAAAGAGGTTACTGAGAAAAAGTATATATACACCTCAAGAAGTCACTCATAATTACATTTCACACACACATTATATTGAATATATTCTATGTGAGTAAGTAATTCTTATTTGAGGTAACCAAGAAGATCTGAGGTGAATTTCAGAGGGAAGATGAAGTAAAGAAGGGTGAAATTCCAAGGGAGGATGAAGTCTTTTGATGATGTGTTCTAAGGTATGTTATTTTAAGATCATCTTACCATTTTCTCTATAACATTTTTTCTAGATTGATTCAGATAGTGAAACTTGGAGGCGGTTGAGAAGACAAGTCAATGTACATGTGGAAAAACTTTTAACTTCTGGGTTGTTGTATTTTCTAAGATACACTCTGTGGAAAATAGGGTTTTTTGTTAGTCCTAAAGCTAGTCTCAAACGGGTGTTATGGGTAAAATAGTCATAATTTCTTTATAGAGGATCCAAATTTAGTGAGACCAAGTGCATTGGATAGAGTACATTCTATAGTATGATTTGTATTATTTTCATATATAGATATCAAATATTCCACATGTGGCATGATGTATAAGTTGTCTCTCCAGAATAAGCCAGAATTCAACAAGGTCTGCCATTTTTTCTATAACTCATTTTCTAGGATGTTCCAAGCAGTGAAACTTGGAGGAATTGCAGAGAAGATATTGATTAATATTGGATACAGGTTCCAGAGCTTCATTCATTACAGTTACAGTGTTATTCTTGTTGAAAGTTAGGGTTTGTGACTAATCCAAAAACTAGTCTTGTGAGACTAAGGTAAATTTTGATGAAGATGTTATTCTCTTGTTGTTGAAGTTGAGGAAGGTTTGCAAGTTTGTGATCACATACACCATGTTTGTTACAAAGTTACATGTATGTTTATATGCATGTTTTGAGGTTTACATGTTGATGATGTTATGGTGCATGCTTGAGAAAAGTCTTTGGTACTTTGTTGAGGCACTTCATTGATGATATCTTATGGTACATGGTGTATGGCATGATTGGGACATATCATGAGTGATATGGTATATGGTTGAGGCACACGGTTTGAGGAGCATATTGGATATTAGGAACATTGTTTGAGATACATTTTTGGTATATGTATGAGGCATTCCTTGGTGACATTGATCCATGGTGAGATACATATTTTATGCATGATATGGTGTTGGCACATGGTATCGCATAGGTTTTGGTTGATACCTGATTCGGTATAGGTTTGGTACATGGTATGGTATAATTTTTGGTGCATGGTTTATGCACAGTTTGGTACAGGTGTTGGTGCATGGTTGATGCACTTATTATGGTATAGATTGATGGTTTGGTACATGCTTGGTAGAGGCATGTGTTGGTTATGTTTGACATCTAGCTTAGAGGTGTCCTTGGTATATGATCCATGTGAGAGGATCTGGTTGAGTATTGTTGACAGTGACAGGTTCGAAAGATTGATTAGTGACAAGTTGGATACAGTGACAGGTTGATAGGTCACAGGTTCATGTGAGAGTGGCAGTGACAGTGACATTGGCAATGGCAGTGGTAGTGACAGTGGCAGTGATTTTGGTAGTGATAGTTGGTCTACACTTATATTTAAGGGTGGAAAGACTAGGCAAGGAAAGGGGTTGTATCCTCCTTCCGGTTGGTGTCGAAGAACACAGAGAATTGGAGCTTCCTTCAGGTTGGAGCTTGAGAATAAGGGGGTTGTAGCCTCCTTCTGGTTGGAGCCAAAGAATTCAGGGAGTTGTAGCTTCCTTCAGGTTGGATCCTGTAAATAGGGGGTCGTAGCCTCCTTACAGTTTCAGTTCGAGAATTAGGAAGTTGGTGCTTCCAATGAATGTATTCTTTAGTATATAAGAAACCATTATGTGGTTTTCTTTCCTTTTGATTTCCACATAAATTCTGGTGTATTGTGTATTTGATGTGATGCTTCTTATGTTTATATGTGCATGATACATTGATGATATATTGATGATATAATGTTGATTAATTTAAAGTTTGTATATTGTGGTTAAAAGTGGTTAAGTGTTCATATTGATTAACCCCCCTCCCCCTCTCGGTATTCCAACAGATCCATGGGTAATACATGTTATTTCTAAAAATTGTGAAGTTGTTGATGAACAACAAAATACAACCTTACATTTCCCAAAGAATGTTTAGCAGAAAATTATATTGCAACCTCACCATGGAAACATGATCATTGCACTAAGGAATAACATTTTCAAGACATTGTTGATGAATCAAGAATCTTGAAAGCGATTGGAGAGAAGGAGAAATATGACATTTTTCTCAAATTGGAGACTCCTCACCTAATCAAGAATAGAAACATTCTCGAGAAACCAAGAATTGATTTCATTGAAATATGGTTCAAAAGCATTGTTGGAAAAACAATGCAATCAGATTTTGTGTGCATCTGGTTCATCTTCTCTCTAGTACACATTGAGAGTGCCCTGACTCATTGGTATAGGTCTTAATATGTTCCATAGTTTTGGAGCTCATTTCAGATATCAGTTGGGTGCTTGAATGTATCCATTGGAAATCTACCTACACTTGAAATTATCCCTTCCCTTCAAGTAAGGTAGGCTAGGTAGATCTTGTTTGTACATAGTTTGTTTCTTCCATTCAAATTTTGCATAATAAGGAAGTTGATAAGTGGAGACAATATTTTGAAATAAATCTATGGAAGAAGAATTACGAGAATCTATTTTAAATATGATTCCATGTCCCAATGGATAAGATAGTTGGTCTTCGGATTCTGGTGTTCTCATCAACCCACAGGGGGTTTTTGTCTCGTAGTTGGAGCCAGTTGTTGACAAAAAATTGGTTATCTATATTTTCCCACTCTTGGAATAAAAAAAAAATGATATTAGAAAAAAAATAAAATTGAATAATTATAGTTTCATTGTGTATCCCTCAGTCTCAACTTCATCATGCATTTCATGGATTCAAAATACGCGTTCATATGCTCAAGATATCCAGGTTTCTGTTAAAAAAAAAACACTTATTTCATGTAGAACCATGGCCAACTCTTCGGAAACACATTCAATTATTGGAACCACGCCATGTTTGAGTTTTTGACTAAGTACTCTCCTCTCTATCTATCATACTTAACCATTTTTCTTCAATTTTTCGCATATAAAACGTGGGTTCATGACCCATGAATTTTCTTCTATTACCGACGGGATCATAACCTATGTTTTCTTGAATCTTTGCGGGTTCAAGACCCATGTAATTTCTTCTTATTATAGCATGGTGGGTTCACTCACGACACCTGCCATGCTCCACTATGCTTTCCTCTCCTATACTTCCCAACACTTAGTCACCTTTCTTTATCTCTTCTCTCATCTCTTATTATCTAACACTTAGAATTATTTTTAAAATTCACTCATCACCCTCCTTATCTCTCCACTTTTATTTCCCTTTATTTATCATCCCAAATACTTAGTTTATTTTTTATATATTAATTGGGTTATTGGGTTCAGACTCCCTCCCTCACCCCCCTCACACTTCACTCACTCCACAACCCACGAACCCACCATGCTTCCCCTCACTCGCAGGAACTCGTCATTCCCCAACCCATCATCACTCTTCCCCCCACTTATTTCTCCTTATTCCTCCTCTCTCATTCACTTCCTCCCTAACTTAACTTTTTATCCAAACTTCCATACATTATACCATCAACCAATTAGATATTTCCACATGGCATCCTATGGAGGGATGACACATGACATATTATTATTGGTTACATATGGAAATTGATGGTGTCCTATCACGCAATGACATGTGGTGACAATTGGAATGTTGACTCATTGCCACTGCGCCCTGACTGGATGTGGGTAGAGGGTGACTGGGTTGTCAAATTTTTTATGATTTTATTAATCTTCCAAATGTGTCGAATGTCTTAATCTTCATAGCCCTCTAAGGTTTCTTATTTAAATCGTAATCATTTTTTTAATATACACACTAAAGACTCCAACATCCCAATACATGTGGGATAATAATTTATGGAGAAAAGTTGAATTATTTTGAAGGAAGGACGAAATTTAACCAAGGGTCCAGATTGCTCGGAGAAGATCAATCAACGGTTGTTGAGTCTTAATATTTTGAAGGTCGTATCTTGATATCCAATAGTCGGAATTGCACAAAATGTACCTCGTTGGAAAAGTATTTCGACAAGGAAGATGTTGGAATAGGTTTCAAGGGCTAGAATTAGCCATATTTTTCTCATAAACTAAAAGAACAGTCAACAATATTTTTATGATGTGTTGATAAATTTGTTTGACACCTTGACTTCATGAGCTCGTATCTTGAGATCCAGGAAACAAAATCGAGCCCGGGAAGACTCATTGGAAATATGAGATTATGAAGATCATATCAAAATTGGTTTCCATGGCTGAAAAGTTGAGTATCACATTCAGAAAATTGAAACAGAGTTCCCTTTTTAAAAGGGCAATTGATTAAAATATTCAAAATAAAATTTTGTTAAAAAACTTTTATTAAAGATGGAAAGGGGCCCATTTCAAGATATGAATATCAATAATGAAAATGAATTAATGAGACTTAATTGATTCATTAATTAAATTTATATCTCCAAGAAATAAAAATACCTAACTACTCGAGCAGTTAGAAGAATCAGTTTCAAAACGAAAAAGAAAAAGAAAAAGGCTTCATAAAAAATTAAGAAGGGGTAAGAGACAGAGAAGGTTTAATAATGAGGAAAGAAAGTCATAAAAGAAGAATTCAACCATTAAAGCAACCAAGTTTATGATCAAGGAAGAGATATCTTCATATTCTTCATCCTTCTTCTTCTACTACATTGATTTCTCATGACTTTATGTTGTATTTCTGAATCAAGCATGGGGTTGAGTCTCAAGTGTTCTTTCTTGTATTCTCAATAGAATTTTTCTTATATGATCATGGAGAATTTATAGTCATGAATGTGACTGTCCAAGATTTGTGTATTGTTGAATATATTTCATTAATAATACTCCACAAATAAATACTTCGGGGCATGACTTCAATGATGTTTCAGATCTTGGGATTTCTGAGTATGGGATGTTTGAAGTATGATTATAAAATTATCTTATGTTTTAACAACAATACTCTTTTAAAATTATTTGATATGATCAAAACTATTCTCGCCTAATTATTTTGAGAAGATATGGATGTATTCTCTATTTGTATATGATCTAGAGGGTTGTATATATGATGTTGAGCACAAAGATATCCTAATGTTGAAGCCTTCCTTCAATATTTTTATTTTTAAAAGAATTTTTGTCACACTTAAAGATCATATTAAGTTACTGAAGAACCATTTCATGCACAAATCCGAGCAATAAAGATCTAGGATTTGTTGTCTAAGCAATATCCCTAATCCAAGATATTCAAGACATTACTTTTAGCTAAAGAGGAGTACCACCTCTATAAAAACACAGGGAGATCCATATCCTCATGAGGTTTTTGTTTCGATACTAACAGATCCAAACATCAACACCTTCAATGATAATTGATTAGGGTTATTAAAGTCAACACATAGTCTAATATATCCATTCTTTTTCCAAACCACCACTAAGTTGGACATTATGGAGGAATACTTGATGGTAACTATGATCCCAACGCCAACCATCATTTGGAGCTCTTTCAAAATTTGGGGTGCTAGCTTAGGGTTGATATGACTTAGCTTCTATTTGAATGGATTGGATCCTTCTAAAAGAGGGATGGCGTGTTGGACAACATCACTGCTATGGGCTTTTAGGTCATCATAAGTCCAAGTGAATATGTCCTTATACTAGTGAATTAGGCTTAGTATACCATCTCTCTCGGCCTTGGTGGCCCCCTTTCCTATTTTTACCATTCTTGGTTCAATTCCTATGTCTGTTTTAAACTCTAATACCTTATCAGATTGGTCTATGATGGGTTTTCCCTTATACATATCATGTCTTTCAAACATTTGTTCCAAGGGGACACGTCCCTTTGGTAGGGTGTTTTTAGGAAAGTCTATAACTTCCAAGTTCATGGAGATTTTTAGGAAGTTCACTTGGTAATCAAGCAACTCTTTAATACCTTGTAGAAATCCGAGTATCTAGGTGTCATCATCAAATACCTACCAATGCTCAAGGTTATTGGGGATTGGCGGTCTAAGAACCACCTCCATTTTGCACAAGTCTCGAAGGACCCCTTCACAAGGTTGTAGGGTGGATGCAGAGACAACTAAGGCATCAACGACACAATTTTATTCTCTAGGCATGACTTATATTGAAAAGCCATAAAAAAACAATTATGGTGTCTCGCATCGAATCCCTATATCTTCTCAATCTTTCATTTTTTGTAGCAAATTTGATATTTACTTGGGAGACAATTAGAACAAAATCTCATTTGACCTTAAATTGTCTTATATTCCTATCTAGGGCTAGGTTGACTCCTATTATCACTCAACAACATTGTTTGTATATTCATACTCAAGTCTATATTAGAAATAAGTGGCCTCCTTGGAGGGGGCTATGAGGACAATCCCATCTTCTAAACTAGAGATAGAGTGATCACCATCGAATTCCAAATTCCAAATTCCACATTCCACTAGCATATTGACACTACCCAACTTGGAGCATAGGATCAATGGCATAGAAATTTCCCATTTTGTCATACAAGTAAAATACTTCATCCATGCAACCCTTTAGGGACTCAACCTGGTACCTAATTATAGGTTTTCTATAGAGGGTGATGAAGCTTCCTTCGTGGTGAGGAATGATAGCATATGATAAGTCCATCTGAATGATACCTCCCAAGGTTTCTGGCCATTCTCTAGATAATAAAATTCCCCAAGCGTCAGGTATGTCGATCATTACAACATTAATTACCAGGGAAATGTAGGGAAAAGTGGACAAGATAACCCTAAGGTTCTTAATAAGGCCACACACCATGATAGGTTTAGAGTCTAGTCCACATACATTTCGATAAGTTCATGATATTTCAAGGCCAAGTTGTTGCATCACCTTGAAAGGAATAATGTTCATGGAGGAACCTGAGTCTAACATGAAATTATAGAGGGTGAACTCGTTCACCCTGAGAGAAATGAAGAAGGGCACATGCTTTCCATTCTTTCTACTAATATTTTCAGCATGGAGTATTATAGGAATATCCTCCTCATCTTGAGATTCTTCAATGTTAGGATCTTGTGAAGATACAGGGTTCTCAAGTTGTTCCTTTGATCTCTCTTCATCAAGACTTAATGAGGATGGGTCATTAAGGTTGGAAATATCCAACTCATCATTATCTCCCTTGGGAATTATTGGCATAGAAAATTTGATTTTATCCTTGGGTGATTCATCTTCGCCTTCCAATTCCTCACTCATGAGTGCTTGGAGTTGTATTTCGGTTTCCCTAGAAATATTTTCAATATTGGTGTGCCATTTCTTCTTAGTGATGGAGCATGGTTCCTCATGAGAGGTTCCCTCATGAGAGGTTCCCACTCATGCAATATCACTCATGTCTTGTTGATAAAGGGAACATATTTCATTTAGGGAATTTACTTTAGCCATGAGGGTCTTATAGGATAGCGCAAAGTTTGTAATCATTTTCTCAAGAGTGTTTTCCATGGGAGGGACATCAGACTTGCGCAAACTCAGATTGGTTTCTGTTACACATTATTTTCGACACCCTCGTGACCACTGATGATATGTGTATCTCCTATTGGAAGAAAGATCAATTTCCTATTCCTTGAAGGATATTGAAGAAATAAGACTTTCCCTGAGAGGTGGAATCATCTTTTCCTTATTGAAAAACCCTATCAAGAAAGATCATCACACCTTTCCAGTGTTAAGGGTGCGACGATTCCAAATTGTCACATGTTGCACCATAGTAGCCTGCGACGTTTTCGCAGGTTGCTCAATGTTGAGGGTGAAATGATGCTCAAACAAAGGAAAAAGAAGAATTTTTCGAAGGTTCTAGAATGGAATCTTCGAACGGATGAGGTGGCCTTTAATCGGTTTGGATCTCACTCGTTTCTCTGATTTAGTGGGATCATCCTAATCCCTCTTCACTCTATATAAGGAGGGATCTTTCATGGGAATATTTAGGTTGGCTTATGTATGAAGAATTTTGATGAATATTGTGCTTGTGATAGCTTTGCTTTAGCTTTCCAAGTCAGGTTGTGTATACTCTTCATCAAAAGTATTGGAGCAAAGGTGTGTGTGTTGAGGCAAAGGGCCATCAGAAGGTACCTTGAAACATCAAATCATAGGTTGTATTCTCCACTTTCATCAATATAATACAATAATACATTTCTTTCCTATAAAAGTGTCTCCAATTTTATTGCATAACTCCTTGATCTTATGCATAGGTTTCATTGGAATATATATATCGTTTCTCTCTCTTTGTTGGTTTGCGTTTCTCAATAGGTTCAACATCCCACATACCTTGAGATGGAGCAAGGACAACACTAGCAAGGCTCAAACAATGTTTAAAGGATATGTCGTTTATCCCTCATTGAACTAGTATACATTAAAATGGAAATCTGAGGAGAAGTTTGTGTTCTGTCATGTTTTGTTCTAATTTCTTGTTGAAGTTGGGGAGATTATTTTGTGTCAGCACTTACCGATTTTTCCAGTAACAATTTCTATTTGGGATGTGAAATATTCTGCCTCCTTGATGGTTTCAGGTAACTTGTTCTTCAACAAGAATTGAAAATCCCATTGGAAAGCATTTGGATAGTGGAATAAATAAATCCCTTATGTGGGTCTGATGTTGAGAGGGAATTCTTCTACCAAGGCATCAAATCTTGTATTGAATTCTCTCACGGACTCTTGTTCATATTTTTGGATTTTAGCTAATTGAGAGAAGAGGAAGGATTGATCTTTCCTATCACCCTATTTCCTCATGAAATCCCTCTCGAAGTCTTCCCATATATTTATACTTTTTCTTGGGAGGTTGTTGTACCACGCCCTAGCATCCCCTATCAATGAGGAAAAGAAGAGCCACATGATCACATATGAATGTTGGGGGTTTATCTTGTGGGTTCCATACTCATCATAAAATCTACTCAAGTGATAATATTCTTTAGTAACATCATTACTAGAAAACTTAGATAGCCTAGAGCTGGCACATTTAGGCATGCCATGGGGAAAACCATGGATTCTACGAATGTTTAAGGGTTTGAAAATATTTTCTGATGTCCATTTCGGGGGAGCCATGGGGGAAATGGGTTGATTTTTATAATGACACCCGGTATGGGTTGTTATTAGTGGAGTCGCTAGATGATTCCTCCAAGAGGATCATCAAAGGAAGGTGAGGAAATTACCCTTAGTGGAGTCACCAGGTAAACTTGTGAGATAAGGATTTCGAGAGAAGTTTACCAAAGATATGTTGTCGACAATAATGACTCAATCCTCCTCGGTAACGGTGCCAAAATATTATCGCGGTATTTGTACTTGTGAAAATCCCACCACAAGGGAGGATTACATGGTGACCTCAAGGGATCAAATAGAAAGTTTAGTAGCCAATCCTACCGCCCCCTGTCTTGATCACTGAATGGTTATTCTAGGTTAAGGGAAAAAATAGATTGTGAAGCAATTTGTTGTACCTTCCTGGAACAAGAACACTTTGTAGCATATATATAAAAACTTTGGAGCCAACTAATACAACACTAACCTCTTTAAGACACTATACAAGTTAGATTGTTATGGATGTTTCAAATTGCAACAGTAAACCAATCTTATAACAACAATACATAATTTGTAACAACAACAATAATAAGTCCTCAAAAATACCACAATTGACCATGAAAAGTAAGCATGCAACCAATGAAATGTTACCCAATTGTTAAAGGAAAATCCTGAGTGAGTTAAGACACCTTTAGATGAGTGTATGCAGCAAATTAATGTGATTTTAGATGGCTTTAGTAAACTTTTATAACAACAACAAGTAATTTAGTTAGTTTTCTAGGGTTAGAGTTAGTATAGTCATTAGAATGCTTGAGAGTTTTGAGAGAGAGGTTTATCAATTAGTTCACCACAAGAGATGTTTCAAGATTAGTTCCTTTCTAGGGTTATGGAGTCTTCAAATGAAACCGATATTGAAGGTTTATCTAATTGAAACCAAGAGGTAGGATATAAACCCTAAGATGCAAGAACATTTAGGCCTTAGGCTTTAGATCTTAAGTAGAAGGACGTCTAGGGTGCAAGCACAGTTGGGCCCTAGAAATCATTCCTCCCTTCTTGTAGCTTCAATTAGGTCAAAGATAAATTATCTAGAGATAAAATCCTAAAATGCTATCACTTTAGGGATTTAGGGTTCTAACCCTACCAAAGAAAATTAACCAATTCTAGAAAAATATAACCTTGTGAGAAGAAGAATCACTTATGTTCCTCTCTTAGGGTTTCAATAAACAAGACTTCTTGCAACAAAATAACAATTTCACCATAAACATTAATAGAATAAAAAAGAATTGCATAAATTTACTTACTTCATCCAAGAAACCAAGAGAATTTCACCCTAATTGTAGAAATATCCATCCCAAATCATAAAACCATCCATAAAAGATCCTTTCCAAGCATAACACATGAGAGAGAAAGAGCTAGTAACCCCAAAAGGGAGAAAATTTTAGAAGTAGTTTCAGAAATGGTGAGACAATGATGATCCAAAATGAAAGTGAGTGATTTCCTTTTTATATATTGCATAGCTCTACACTTTTATCCACATAACATAACATAAAAATGTTTTAAGTGGGGATGACCCCTCATTTAACCTTTACAATTGCTAAAATTCAAAAAATAAATCACAAGAGGCCACACATGTGAGACTTCAATCCCTCATGGGAAAGGAAGATACCTTGAAATTTCATGTGGCACCAATCCATAGCAAGGTGGGAGAAGGAGATGCATCTCCTCACCTTGAGTCATGCCAACCATCCATGTGTGCACCAAGCCCTATTGTGTCATGCCTAGAAGGTGACATCATCACCAAAATAGGGCTAACATTCAATATCTAGGAGCTACATCTAGGTCCTAGGGAGATACCTCTTGTCTTTGTCATGTCTATGACTACTTGACATTGCAACGTCCTTGTTATTAGTGAGGAATGAGATCTCTTACTAGCCTATGGGATTCCAACCCATACATGTGTCATCATGACTAAATTTGTTGATACCAAGCCCATATGTCCATCATTCAAGGTTATGAGGATGCGAGAGTTGATGGCTGAGGGTGGTGAGTCACTGGATGACCCATTTCTCTCCATCACATGTGTCAAGGCCTTCAAAATAAAGACACAATGTCCTAGGTACAATCCTAGGATGTCCCTCAAGGAACCATGTCAGGGTCATCCAAAACAAATCAAAGCATAAAACAGGTTTAACCAAATTTCATGAGAAACATCATTCCTTAAAGCATGCAAAGTAATTTGTAACTTAAGATATAATCCATGTAAGAAAGTTCACCTCAGTATCCCCTTCAAGCATCACACCATCCCAGGACCCCATGTAAGTTGACAAGTTTAAGTATGGGAGGGCCTTCATCCAACCCTATTAGGTGTGCCACATAGACAAGAAATGAAATAACCCAGGTAGAGTAATAGGTCCCGAGAGTGACAGAGAAAGTAAAAACCCTTCAAGAGTAAGTGTGATATTGATATGGTTTCAGGGCTTACTTCATGGCTCATGGTGTCATTAAATCCATTTCTATGAGCGCCTTTGTGGAGGGTGCACTTTCTCTTGAGTTAACCCATATTTACGTGCTATTTTTTCGAAACCCCTTTATCAACCATCTTTCTAGTCTGCTTTGTCATATTCGCAAATCCCTTTTTATAAAGTTTCAAGCTATAGCATTGTTATTTGGGATTGAGGTGAGAACTGAAAGGGTAGAGCTCAATTAACTATGATGTCAATTAAGTATAGAATTTTTCCTAACTTTAATGTGAATATATGTGTGTGTGTGTGTGTGTGTGTGTGTGTGTGTGAGAGAGAGAGAGAGAGAGAGAGAGAGAGATAGGAGTCTCTTCTTGAAAAAAAATATATATAGTTTAACCTGATAGTTTAACAAGTTATAAATATTATGTTTTTTTGTATAATTAATAAGTGTGATGTCAATTGAGCCTTAACTTGAGTGGTTGTATGATGGAACATTATATTCCTCACCCAAGTTTTATTTTTGTAAATGACATGACAAAGTTTCAAGATTCTATAGAATTTGGTTTACCCTGGATACCATCCTTGAAATGAGCGAAAGTGTTCGATAAATTTTCCTATAAAATATATTACATGAAAAAAAAAAATAATAAATAATAATTTTTTAAAATTAATAAGTATGATACTTAATTGGAATTTGAATTCATTTTTAATTTAAAATGGGTTTGTTATACGTTAATGTTATATTCAATAACATAAATGTAATAATACATTAAAAACTAGTACATATAGATTATAAATCAAATTACAATTTTTATTTTATTTTTAACTATAAATATACCAGAGGAAATAGTATATATATATATATATATATATATATAT
>JASDQU010107087.1:62685-89258 GCA_032191745.1 Picea mariana
CATAAATTACAATTGGCATAAATTTTGATTAGAATATCTCTTTTTGGTGATCCAAAATTTGTGATAAAGAGAAAAATTAGGAGAATTATTATTTTCTCACTTGGATCAAAAGATTCCTCCAAAATTTACTTCACCAAATAAACCTCCAAAGAGCTCAACCATGACTCAACAAGAAAGAGAAGAAATTTTTCATTGGATTGGAAAGGTGGAAAAGAAGATGGATGAGGTGGAAAAGAAAATGGATGAGGTGGAAAATAAGATGGATGAAAATAGGAAATATATGGAAAATAAGATGTAAAATAAGATGGATAAAAATCAGGAGTATATGGAAAACAATATGTTAGAATTGCAAAATTCCATATCTTCCATGATCTTACATACTCTAGATGAGAGACTCCCTAAAGGAGATTTTAAAATGCAAGGAAACCATGAAAATGTAGAGGAAGTAAATATTGAGTCCTAGAATAATGATTATTCATCACTTCAAGATTCACATCATCGAGGTTTCAATGCAACACCAAGGAACTACTTCTTTCCAAAAATCGATATGAGGAAGTTTGATGGTAAAGATCCTATAACATGGATATTCCAGATGGAACAATTCTTTGATCTACACAAAGTGCTAAGATTACAAAGGTACCTATTGCATCCTTATATTTAGAAATTAATAAATTTGTTTGGTATTAATGGCTTTGTGAAATACATTTTTTATTATTAATTCTTGGTCCATTTTACAGATGAATTGATATCACATTATGGGGATATTAAGAGAAATACATTCTTTAGTCAATTGATAAATATTTGGAAAAATGGTCCAATTACAAGTCACATTCACAATTCCAAAAGCTCAATCTCATGATAAAGAACATTCCTAAGGATAATTTGTTATTTTTCTTTATGGGAACTTTAAAGGAGAACATTCAACATGAGGTGCATCTCTTCAAACCTAAACCCCTAGAGCAATATTTTAGTATGGAAAGGAAAGTGGAAAAAAAAAATATGACTACTAGAAGAGTGGCCACTAACAAATATAGAGAGCACCATGTTCCCTCTACTAACCTCACTCAACTCACAAGGTTGACACCTTAGTAAATGTATGAAAGAAGAGAAAAAGGACTATGTTTCAATTGTGAAAACAAGTACAATAAGGGGAATAAATGTGGTGAGAAGAAATTATTCTACATAAACTTTGTGAAGAGGAAGAAGATCAAGAATTGGAACCATCAAAAGATCTAGATCTATAAGAGACTACTCCAATGATATCTCGTCATGCATTGGTTGGCATCAATACTATACAAAATCTAAAGATAGAAGCATATATCAAAAAGAAAAATCTAATCCATTATCCAACTTCAACCAAATATCATCATCTGCATGCCTAACAAATTAAGCACAACACTATGTATGAAAGAAGCACTAGCATACCTCATGGTGACGATGGCTTACCATCTCCCATACTCTAGGTTCCTTATATGTAATGAGCCTTGGGTGACCTGCAATGGAAAAGGTGAATGAGGGGGGTTGTTGGGATTCCATATATGGACATGATGATCATCATCATGGTTGGGATCATGTTCTCCATTTGGGGCCACGAGACATTATCTCCTCTAGTTAACCATGGGCATGGGGGTGTAACATCTGGCTCCAACAAGGGGACATTTTCTCACCATAGATCACATGAGAACCTCAACAAATCATGTTGTCCAAGACCTGCAATCCTACACCCACTTCAAACGACAACACCCTTTAGAATCATATGTTAGTGGATATGATCCACCAGTGTTAGTAATAAATCCAAAACCATGCTACAAATACAAATTTTCACTAAGATATAAAATGACAAAGCACTAATGTTCAATAACTAAGTGAAATTTATTAATATGAATTCATTATGTATAAATGAATATGAAATATATATAAGAAGATTCAAGACTAAACTAGCATGAATACATGATGCAACATATATACAAATGAAATGTAAGATGCAAATGCCCTAACCTAGCCTACACTAATCTATGTTACAAGGTCAGGTCTCGTTAGGGAAGTAGGGATTGAGAAGGTATTCATTAAAGGGTAATGATAGCTTCTCCCCTTCGAGTGTGGCTAGGTTGAATGCCTTGAGACTAGCTTTTCTCATAATTTTATAGGGTCCAGTCCACAAACTATCAAACTTCTTATGTATTCCCAGTTTCTCCCTCCTTTTGTTCCAGTGTAGTACTTGGTCTCATTCCTTAAAAATCCTTGGTATTTATTTGTGATCAAACATTCCCTGAATCTTCTCTCTTGGTTACATGCCATTTGATCCAAATCACCCCTCCTAGATTCATCCAAATCTACCAATTGGTCACTTCTTCCTTGTACAGCTTCATTGTCAGTCATGTATTGTAGTGTGAACTGGAGGGTATAAAAATGGAGGTCAATCGGTGGTTTAGCTTCCAATCCATATACTAGCTCAAATGGTATTTTTCCTATGGAAGTCTTGGTTGTGATGCGATCTTCCCATAAATCATACTTGATCTTACTATCCCAGGCCTTCTTATTTTCTCCTACAATCTTCTTGACAACATTCATTAGATTCTTATTACTTTATTATGCTAGTCCATTTCCTTAGGGATAGTAGTTGGAAGTGTGAGACATGACAATCCTATACTTGAAGCATAATTCTGCAAGGGAGATGAAGGCCTTAGCATTGTCGGTAGTGATCTTGGTAGGGGCACCGAACCTTGTTATTATTCTATCCTAAAAATTTTCACGGTGACTTCCTTGTATTACTTTTTCATTGGGATGGCCTCTACCCACCTAATTAAATATTTTGTAGCGATAAAAACCTAACGATATCCATTGTTGGAGTTGTCCTTAAATTCGCCAATGAATTCTAGACCCCATTGTTGAAAAGGAGCTTCAACAATGACTGGTTTCAAAGGAAAAGTGGGGAGTCATTTATTTCCTATGAAGTATTGACAAGGATGGAAAGACCTAACATAATAATGGGTATCAGAGATTAAAGTATGCTAGTAACATCCATCTCCTAATATCTTATGAGTGGTAGTGCGGGAAACAAAGTGACCACCACAATATCCTGAATGGAGTTCCGTAACCAATTGGTCAGCTTCATGTTTGTTCACACATCTAAGGATGATTCCATCAAGTTTATTACAACCTATACCATCTTGTGTCAGACAATACTTCATAGATTTTAGCTTCAAAACTCTCTTTTTTCGATCTACCAAGTGGTCGGGACATGAGAGGTTATTCAAGTAGTAGGTAATGTCAACATACCATTCATTGTGTTCTAACTCACTCATTATTATGTTGACTTGTTCATTCTCCCCCATCTGCATAGATTCCTCATTACTTTCGGTCAACATATAGGATAAGCCTTGCCCCTTGATAATATTAGTGGGTTTTATCTCTAAGTCATGTTCTTGAATTTTGGACACCCACTTTCACCCGGTCCCAAGGCAATATTTTTGGGAAAGAACACCTTTGAAATTGGGGTAGGGCACATAAGATTTGATCTTGTTGTATCTGAAATAACTTCTAAAGTGCTTAATGGAATTGAAAAGGGCATGGGATTTATTTTTAGTGATTGAGTAATTCAATTCGTCATCCCTAAGGGTTTTTCTCATGAAGGCAATGGGTTGCTCATAGTCTTCCTTGTTATTTTGTAACAACACTCTGACTATAATGTCTTGAAAGGAAAATGAAAAACTTATTAAGACACAAGAGTAATCATGGATAATCAAGACCATTTCCTTAGTGATTTATTCCTTAATGTATTCAAAGGAACTTAAGCTATTGTTGTCCCATTTGAAAGAAACATCTTTTCTTAGCAGGTGTTCATTGGTTTAACCTTCTCAGTGAAGTTAGGGATGAATCATCTTATAAAGTTGATCTTGCCAAAGAATGATTGCAAGGATTTCTTATTAGTAGGTGTTTGTATGTTCTTTATAGACTCAAATCTTTCAGGATCGATGGAAATTCCTTCCTCTGAGACCATGCGTCCTAACAACTTCCCCTTGTTGATATTGAAGATTGACTTCTTAGGGTTCATGGAGATGTCATATTTCCTGCAACACTCAATATCATCCTACTGTGTGAGATATGTGCAATCCTCTCCTTGGATACAATTGTTAATTAATCTTGGTATATTTTTATGAGCTTCTCTATAATATCCCTAAAGGCGAATTCCATTTCTCTTTGAAAAGTAGATCTAACATTCATGAGACCAAAAGGCATTATTAAGTACATGAATGTTCCCCAAGGGGTGGTGAATGTAGTACTAAGTTGATCCTCCATATTTACTAAAACCTGGTTGTATCCTGAAAAACAATCTAACATGGACATCATCCCAACACCAATAACTCTTTGTAGTAAATGCTCCATGTTTGGGAGGGGGTAGTTATCCTTCTACTGACCAAAAATTGGTCATCTATATTTTCCCGCTCCTGGAATAAAAAAATGATATTAGAAAAATAAATTTTTTTAATAATTATAGTTTCATTGCATATCGCTCAGTCTCAACTTCATCATGCATTTTGTGGATTCAAAATTCGAGTTCATATGCTCGAGATATCCAGGTTTCTATCAAAAAAATAAAATAAAAAAATGCTTCTTTCATGTGGAACTAGGACCAACTCTTCAGAAACATATTCAATTCTTAGAACCACACCATGTTAGAGTTTTTGACTAAGTACTTTCCTCTCTAACTATCATACTTAACCATTTTTCTTCAATTTTTCGCATATAAAACGCAAGTTAATGACCCATGAATTTTCTTCTATTACTCAGGGGTTCATAACCCATGTTTTCTTCAATCTTCGTAGGTTCAATACCCATGTAGTTGATTCTTTTTATAGCATGGTAGGTTTACTCACCACACCCTCTATGCTACACTCTTATTCCTCTCCTATACTTCCCAACACTTATTCCCCTCTCTTTATCTCTCCTCTCATCTCTTATTATCTAACACTTAGAATTATTTTTAAACTTCACTCATCATCCTCCTTATCTCTCCACTTTTATTTCCCTTTACATTTCATCCCAAATAATTAATTTATTTTTTATATATTCATCAGGTTATCGGGTTTGGACTCACTCCATCACCCCCTCACACTTCACTCACTCCCCAACCCACAAACCCGTCATGTTTCCCCTCACTCGCAGGCACCCGTCATTCCCTAACTCATCATCACTCTTCCCCCCCACTTATTTCTCCTTATTCATCCTCTCTCATTCACTTCCTCCCTAACTTAATTTTTTATCCAAAGTTCCATGCATTATACCATCAACCAATCATACATTTCCACATGGAATCCTATGGAGGGATGACACATGGAATATTATTATTAGTGACACATGGCATATTATTATTGGTTACATATGGAAAATTATGGTGACCTATCATGTGATGACATGTGGTGACATTTGGATTGTTGAATCATCACCAATGGGCACTGACTAGGTGTGGGTAGAGGATGATTGTGTTGTCAAAATTTTTATTATTTTATTATTCCTTGAAAGGTGTCGAATGTCATAATCTTCATAGCCCTCTCATGTTTCTTATTTAAATCATAATCAAATTTTTAATATATAAACTAAAGAATCCAACATCCCAATACATGTGGAATAAGAATTTTTTAAGCAAAGTCGAATTCCTTTGAAGGAAGGAAGAAATTTAACCAAGGGCCCAAATTTTTGGGAGAAGATCAATCAAAGACTATTGAGTCTTAATCTTCTGAAGGCCATATCTTGAGATCCAAGAGTCGGAATTGAGAAAAATTTACCTTGTTGGAAATTTATTTCAACAAAGAAGATGTTGGAATAGGTTTCAAGGGATGTAATTGGCCATATTTGTCTCAGGAAATAAAATAACAATAAACAATATTTTTATGATGTGATGATAAATTTGTTTGACACCTTGACTTCACGAGTTCATATCTTGAGATCCAGGAAACAAAATCGTGCCCAGGAGGACTTGTTGGAAATATAAGATGATGAAGATCATATCTAAATCGGTTTCCATGGTTGAAAAGTTGAGTATAACATCCATAAAATTAAAACACAATCCCCTTTTTAAAATGGAAATTAAATAAATTTTTTCAAAATAAAAGTTTATTAAAAATTTTCTATTAAAGATGGAAAGGGACCCATTTCAAGATATGAATATCAATAATGAAAATGCATTAATGATACTTAATTGAGTCATTAACTAAATTTATATCTCCAAGAATTAAAAACCCCTAGCTACTTGAGAATTTAGAAGAACCGGTTTTAAAAAGAAAAAGAAAAATGCTTCATAAAAAATAGAGAAGGGGTAAGAGATAGAGAAGGTTGCATCACGAGGGAAGAAAGTCAGAAAATAAGGATTCAACCATTAATATGAAACCAATATTATGATCAAGGAACAGAAATCTCCATGTTTTTCATCCTTATTCTTCTTCTACACTAATTTCTCATGGCTTTATGTTTGTATTTGAATCAAGCATCGGGTCGAGTCTCCAGTGTTCTTTCTTGTATTCTTCAAAGAATTTCTCTTATATGATCATGGAGCATTCACAGCCATAAATTTGATTGTTATATATTTGTGTATTGTTCAATATATTTCATGAATAAAACTCCACAAAGAATTACTTTGGGGCATGACTTCAATGATGTTTAAAATCTTGTGATTTCTGAGTATGAAATGTTTGAAATATGCTTATCAAAGTCTCTTCTATTTTAACTGCAATACTCTTTTAAAATTATTTGAGATGATCAAAATTATTCTCTCCTAATTCTTTTTCAAGAAGATTAATTTGAAGGAAGGCTTCAACATAATATTGTATTTATTCTCTATTGTATATTGAAGGAAGGCTTCAACATCAGAATTTCAAGAAGATTAATTTGAATATTCCTATGAGGATTTTCTTTCATGCTATGAAGATATTTTTCCTTCTACACCATGCCAAGAAATAAGTATCTAAGATACAATAAAGGAAGAGGGTATCCAAAGGAAGAAACTTATGCATAGAACTCCACTCAATTTGCAAGGAGAAATTCATCCCTTGTTGGATATTGCCATGGACAAATTTCCCATATTCTTTGGGAATACTTCAAAAGATGCAGAGAAACATTTGATTAAATTTGACAGTGCTTGTGAAATTTTTAATGTGGCTGAAAATGACGTCGCGTGCCACTTTTTCATTTTAACTTTTTAGGAAGATGATAGTGAATGGTTTTACTAATTTCTGCCCAGAACCATCACTAATTGGATGTACTAGAGAATTTGTTCATGGAGAAATATGTTCCAAGAAAAAATCCATATTCTCTTTTCTTGAAGTTGGTTGAAATTCATATGAATGAGGAAGAGACAATCAAAGATTTTACTTTTAGGTTCATGAAAGTTATTTATGGGATTCCTCAAGAAATGTTTCCAAACGATGTCGTTATTTTCAGTCATTATGAAAATGATTTTCCCATGAATTTGAAATTTCTATTGAAGCAAGAGGGAAAATGCAATTGGAAAGAGTTAATGTAGCAAGCTCAAGTCATTGAAAGAGATGTTTGAAACTGATGCTAATATATTAAACTTCCCAATATATTTTCAAGACAATAGAGGAATGGAATTAGAAGAAAATTTTGATGAAATCCATTAAAAAAAAAATCAGGTTATGTTCTTGAAACTGAAAATGAGAACTATGATGTTTCAATTCAAGAAAAAGATCATCCTCTGCATTCTTCGTTGGAAGGGAATTTCAAGCTATCATGTGCTCAATTTGAGAGTCATGATCATAATGAATTCAAAGATGAACACAAAGATTTCATTCAATGTGATCATGATGAAAATGTTGCAGCAAATTATCAAATGGTGCAGCTAGTTTACATCAAGCCATAAGAACGATGTTCAAATTGGATGAACATAAATATTGGTAAGAGTCATCATTTTATATCAGAATTCTATGATGTTGATTTCTCATCTGAAATAGAGTTTTATCAAGAATATATCCTCCAAGCATCAAAAGAAGGGAATTTGCAACAAGAGGATCATGTTGGACAGTTGGTTTGGACTGTTGATTTTCATTTATGTCAACCCTTGGAGATCGATGTCAACCCTTGGAGAATTCTAGAAGCCCTAGAGATTTTGTTGAGATTCATGGTGAGTTAGTTGTCATTGATGAGTGGTTGATGTCAGCAGATGTGATGGATGCATTTGATGTAGTCTACATGAAGCATTGGCGATGTGGTTATGGAACCTGAAGTTGATCAAGGGAAAAGGTCATGAAAGATGGTGTAAATGCATGTAACTCACTCATGAATGGATAGCTTTCATCATGTTGTTTCTGGTGATAGGTGGTACACCACGTGGTTCCTCATGTATGAGGAGTTATGAGGTCATGAAGTTGGAATCCAAAAACATGGGTTAAGAAGCCCCTAATTGGTTGCAAGTCATTAATGAAAGGGCAAAGTGGTTGTAACAAGAAATTTTAAGAATCCCTAAAGTTAAGGAAAGAGGTTACTAAGAAAAAGTATTTATACACCTCAAGAATTCACTCATAATTACATTTCACACACACATTCTATTGAATATATTCTATGTGAGTAAGTGATTCTTATTTGAGGTAACCAAGAATATCTGAGGTGAATTTTAGAGGGAAGATGAAGTAAAGAAGGGTGAAATTCCAAGGGAGGATGAAGTCTTTTGATGATGTGTTCTAAGGTATGTTATTTTAAGGTCATCTTGCCATTTTCTCTATAACATTTTTTCTAGATTGATTTAGATAGTGAAACTTGGAGGCGGTTGAGAAGAAAAGTCAATGTACATGTGGAAAAACTTTTAACTTCTAGGTTGTTGTATTTTATGAGATACACTATGTGGGAAATAGGGTTTTTTGTTAGTCCTGAAGCTAGTCTCAAACAGGTGTTATGGGTAAAATACACATAATTTATTTATAGAGGATCCAAATTTAGTGAGACCAAATGCATTGGATAGAGGTTGTATCCTCCTTTCGGTTGGTGTCGAAGAACATAGACAATTGGAGCTTCCTTCAGGTTGGAGCTTGAGAATAAAGGGGTTGTAGCCTCCTTCTGGTTGGAGCCAAAGAATTCAGGGAGTTGTAGCTTCCTTTAGGTTGGATCCTGTAAATAGGGGGTCGTAGCCTCCCAGTTTTATCTCGAGAATTGGGAAGTTGGTGCTTCCAATGAATGTATTCTTTGGTATATAAGAAACCATTATGTGGTTTTATTTCCTTTTGGTTTCCACACAAATTCTAGTGTATTGTGTATTTGATGTGATGCTTATTATGTTTATATGTGCATGATACATTGATGATATGTTGATGATATAATGTTGATTAATTTAAAGTTTGTATATTGTGGTTAAAAGTGGTTAAGTGTTCATATTGATTAACCCCCCTCCCCCTCTTGGTATTCCAACAGATCCATGGGTAATACATGTTATTTCTAAAAATTGTGAAGTTGTTGATGAACAACAAAATACAACCTTACATTTCCCAAAGAATGTTTAGCAGAAAATTATGTTGAAACCTCACCATGGAAACATGATCATTGCACTAAGGAATAACATTTTCAAGACATTGTTGATGAATAAAGAATCTTGAAAGCGGTTGGAGAGAAGAAGAAAGATGACATTTTTCTCAAATTGGAGACTCCTCACCTAATCAAGAATAGCAACATTCTTGAGAAACCAAGAATTGATTTCATTGAAATATGGTTCAAAAGCATTGTTGGAAAAACAATGCAATCAAATTTTGTGTGCATCTGGTTCATCTTTTCTCCAGTACACATTGAGAGTGCCCTGACTCATTGGTATAGGTCTTAATATGTTCCATAGTTTTGGAGCTCATTTCAAATATCAGTTGGGTGCTTGAATGTATCCATTGGAAATCTACCTACACTTGAAATTATCCCTTCCCTTCAAGTAAGGTAGGGTAGGTAGATCTTGTTTGTACATAGTTTGTTTCTTCCATTCAAATTTTGCATAATAAGGAAGTTGATAAGTGGAGACAATATTTTGAAATAAATATATGGAAGAAGAATTACGAGAATCTATTTTAAATATGATTCCATATCCCAATGGATAAGATAGTTGGTCTTCGGATTCTGGTGTTCTCATCAACCCACAGGGGGTTTTTGTTGCGCAGTTGGAGCCAGGTGTTGAAAAAAAATTGGTTATCTATATTTTCCCACTCTTGGAATAAACAAAAAATTGATATTAGAAAAAGAAAAATTTTGAATAATTATAGTTTCATTGTGTATCCCTCAGTATCAACTTCATCACGCATTTCATGGATTCAAAATACGCATTCATATGCTCAAGATATCCAGGTTTCTGTAAAAAAATACACTTATTTCATGTAGAACCATGGCCAACTCTTCGGAAACACATTCAATTATTGGAACCAATCCATGTTTGAGTTTTTAACTAAGTACTCTCCTCTCTATCTATCATACTTAACCATTTTTCTTCAATTGTTCGCATATAAAACGCGGGTTCATGACCTATGAATTTTCTTCTATTACCGACGGGATCATAACCTATGTTTTCTTGAATCTTTGTAGGTTCAAGACCCATGTAATTTCTTCTTATTATAGCATGGTGGGTTCACTCACGACACCTGCCATGCTCCACGATGCTTTCCTCTCCTATACTTCCCAACACTTAGTCACCTTTCCTTATCTCTTCTCTCATCTCTTATTATCTAACACTTAGAATTATTTTTAAAATTTACTCATCACCCTCCTTATCTCTCCACTTTTATTTCCCTTTATTTATCATCCCAAATACTTAGTTTATTTTTTATATATTAATTGGGTTATTGGGTTCAGACTCCCTCCCTCACCCCCTCACACTTCACTCACTCCCCAACCCATGAACCCACCATGCTTCCCCTCACTCACAGAAACTCGTCATTCCCCAACCCATCGTCACTCTTCCCCCCACTTATTTCTCCTTATTCATCCTCTCTCATTCACTTCCTCCCTAACTTAACTTTTTATCCAAATTTCCATACATTATACCATCAACCAATTAGATATTTCCACATGGCATCCTATGGAGGGATGACACATGACATATTATTATTGGTAACACATGGCATATTATTATTGGTTACATATGGAAATTGATGGTGTCCTATAATGCAATGACATGTGGTGACATTTGGAATGTTGACTCATTGCCATTGGGCCCTGACTGGGTGTGGGTAGAGGATGACTGGGTTGTCAAAAATTTTAATATTTTATTAATCCTCCAAATGTGTCGAATGTCTTAATCATCATAGCCCTCTAAGGTTTCTTATTTAAATTGAAATCATTTTTTTAATATACACACTAAAGACTCCAACATCCCAATACATGTGGGATAATAATTTATGGAGAAAAGTTGAATTCTTTTGAAGGAAGGACGAAATTTAACCAAGGGTCCAGATTGCTCGAAGAAGATCAATCAACGGTTGCTGAGTCTTAATATTTTGAAGGTCATATCTTGATATCCAATAGTCGGAATTGCGCAAAATGTACCTCGTTGGAAAGGTATTTCAACAAGGAAGATGTTGGAACAGGTTTCAAGGGCTAGAATTGGCCATATTTTTCTCATAAATTAAAAGAACAGTCAACAATATTTTTATGATGTGTTGATAAATTTGTTTGACACCTTGACTTCATGAGCTCGTATCTTGAGATCTGGGAAACAAAATCGAGTCCAGGAAGACTCATTGGAAATATGATATGACGAAGATCATATCAAAATTGGTTTCCATGGTTGAAAAGTTGAGTATCACATTCAGAAAATTGAAACACAGTTCCCTTTTTAAAAGGGAAATTAATTAAAATTTTCAAGATAAAATTTTATTAAAGATGGAAAGGGGTCCATTTCAAGATATGAATATCAATAATGAAAATGAATTAATGAGACTTAATTGATTCATTAATTAAATTTATATCTCCAAGAAATAAAAATACCTAACTACTTGAGCAGTTAGAAGAATCAGTTTCAAAACGAAAAAGAAAAAGGCTTCATAAAAAACGAAGAAGGGGTAAGAGACATAGAAGGTTGAATCATGAGGGAAGAAAGTCGTAAAAGAAGAATTCAACCATTAAAGAAACCAAGCTTATGATCAAGGAAGAGATATCTTCATATTATTCATCCTTCTTCTTCTACTACATTGATTTCTCATGGATTTATGTTTGTATTTCTGAATCAAGCATGGGGTTGAGTCTCCAGTGTTCTTTCTTGTATTCTTAAAAGAATTTTTCTTATATGATCATGGAGAATTTATAGCCATGAATGTGACTATCCAAGATTTGTGTATTGTTGAATATATTTATTGAATAATACTCCATAAATAAATACTGTGGGGCATGACTTCAATGATGTTTCAGATCTTGGGATTTCTGAGTATGGGATGTTTGAAGTATGATTATAAAATTCTCTTATGTTTTAACAACAATACTCTTTTAAAATTCTTTGATATGATCAAAACTATTCTCACCTAATTATTTTGAGAAGATATGGATGTATTCTCTATTTGTATATGATCTAGAGGGTTGTATATATGATGTTGAGCACAAAGATATCCTAATGTTGAAGCCTTCCTTCAATATTTTTCTTTTTAAAAGAATTTTTGTCGCACTTAAAGATCATATTAAGTTACTGAAGAAC
Organism: Picea mariana; assembly: GCA_032191745.1. NCBI lineage: Eukaryota > Viridiplantae > Streptophyta > Pinopsida > Pinales > Pinaceae > Picea > Picea mariana. Next base: position 75,347 of record JASDQU010107087.1, read on the forward strand.
CATTTCATGCACAAATATGAGCAATAAAGATCTAGGGTTTGTTGTCTAAGAAATATCCCTAATCCAAGATATTCAAGACATTACTTTTAGCCAAAGAGGAGTACCACCTCTACAAAAACACGGGGAGATCCTTATCCTCATGAGGTTTTTGTTTCAATCCTAATAGATCCAACATCAACACCTTCAACAATAATTGATTAGGGTTATTAAAGTCAACACATAGTCTAATGTATCCATTCTTTTTCTGAACCACAACTAAGTTGGACATCCAGGAGGAATACTTGATGGTAACTATGATCCCAACGCCAACCATCATTTGGAGCTCTTTCAAAATTTGGGGTGCTAGCTTAGGGTTGATATGACTTAGCTTCTATTTTAATGGCTTGGATCCTTCTAAAAGAGGGATGGTGTGTTGGACAACATCACTTCTATGGGCTTTTAGGTCATCGTAAGTCCAAGCGAATATGTCCTTATACTAGCGAATTAGGTTTAGTATACCATCTCTCTTGGCCTTGGTGGCACCCTTTCCTATTTTTACCATTCTTGGTTCAATTCCTATGCATGTTTAAACTATAATACCTTATCATATTGGTCTATGACAGGTTTTCCCTTATACATATCATGTTTGTCAAACATTTGTTCTAAGGGGACAAATCCCTTTGGTAGGGTGTTTTTAGGCAAGTCTATAACTTCCAAGTTCATGGAGCTTGTTAGGAAGTTCATTTGGTAATCAAGGAAATCTTTAATACCTTGTAGAAAGCTTAGTATATAGGTGTCATAATCAAATACCTACCAATGCTCAAGGTTATCGAGGACTGGCGGTCTAAGAACCACCTCCATTTTGCACAAGTCTTGAAGGACCCCTTCACAGGGTTGTAGGGTGGATGAAGATACAACTAAGGCATCAACGACACAATTTTATTCTCTAGGCATGACTTATATTGAAAAGTCATCAACAAAAATATGGTGTCTCGCATCGAATCCCTATATCTTCTCAATCTTTCATTTTTTGTAGCAAATTTGATATTTACTTGGGAGACAATTAGATCAAAATCTCATATGACCTTAAACTGTCTTATATTCCTATCTAGGGATAGGTTGACTCCTATTATCAAAGCTTCATACTCGACAACATTGTTTGTACAGTCATACTCAAGTCTATATGAGAAATAAGTGGCCTCCTTGGAGGGGGCTATGAGGACAATCCCATCTCCTGAACTAGAGCTAGAGTGATCACCATCGAATTCCAAATTCCACATTCCACTAGCATATTGACACTGCCCAACTTGGAGCATAGGATCAATGGCATAGAAATTTCCCATTTTGTCATACAAGTAAAATACTTCATCCATGGGACCCTTTAGGGACTCAACCTGGTACCTAATTATAGGTTTTCTATAGAGGGTAATGAAGCCTCCTTCAGGGTGAGGGATGATAGCATATGATAAGTCCATATGAATGATACCTCCCAAGGTTTCTTGCCATTCTCTAGATAATTAAATTCCCCAAGCGTCAGGTATGTCGATCATTACAACATTAATTACCAGGGAAATGTAGGGAAAGGTGGAAAAGCTAACCCTAAGGTTCTTAATAAGGCCACACACCATGATAGGTTTAGAGTCTAGTCCACATACATTTCGATAAGGTCATGATATTTCAAGGCCAAGTTGTTGCATCACCTTGAAAGGAATAATGTTCATGGAGGAACCTGAGTCTAACATGCAATTATAGAGGGTGAACTCATTCACCCTAAGAGAAATGAAGAAGGGCATATGCTTTCCATTCTTTCTACCAATATTTTCAGCATGGATTATTATAGGAAGATCCTCCTCATCTTGAGGTTCTTCAATGTTAGGATCTTGTGAAGATACAGGGTTCTCAAGCTGTTCCCTTGAGCTCTCTTCATCAAGACTTAATGAGGATGGAAGGTCATTAAGGTTGGAAATATCCAACTCATCATTATCTCCCTTGGGCATTATTGGCATAACAAAGTTGGTTTCATCCTTGGGGGATTCGTCTTCGCCTTCCACTTCCTCACTCATGAGTTCTTGGAGTTATATTTCGGTTTCCCTAGAAATATTTTCAATATTTGTGTGCCATTTCTTCTTAGTGATGGAGAATGGTTCCTCATGAGAGGTTCCCACTCATGCAATATCACTCATGTCTTGTTGATAAAGGGAACATATTTCATTTAGGGAATTTACTTTAGTCGTGAGGGTCTTATGGGATAGTGCAAGGTTTGTAATCATTTTCTCAAGAGTGTTTTCCATGGGAGGGACATCAGACTTGTGCAAACTTAGATTGGTTTATGTTACACATTATTTTTGACACCCTTGTGACCAATGATGATAAGTGTATCTCCTATTGGAAGAAATATCATTTTCCTATTCCCTGAAGGCTATTGAAGAAATAAGACTTTCCCTGAGAGGCGGAATCATCTTTTCCTTATTGAAAAAACATATCAAGAAAGATCGTCGCACCTTGCCAGTGTTAAGGGTGCGACGATTCCAAATTGTCACATGTTGCACCATAGTGGCCTACGACGTTTTCACAGGTTGCTCAATGTTGAGGGTGAAACGATGCTCAAACAAAGGAAAAAGAAGAATTTCTCAAAGGTTTTAGAATGGAATCTTCAAACGGATGAGGTGCCCTTTAATCGGTTTGGATCTCACTCGCTTCTCTGATTTAGTGGGATCATACTAATCCCTCTTCACTCTATATAAGGAGGTATATTTCATGGGAATATTTAGGTTAGCTTATGTATGAATAATTTTGATGAAGATTGTGCTTGTGATAGCTTTGCTTTAGCTTTCCAAGTCAGGTTGTGTATACTCTTCATCAAAAGTATTGGAGCAAAGGTGTGTGTGTTGAGGCAAAGGGCCATCATAAGGTACCTTGCAACATCAAAGCATAGGTTGTATTCTCCACTTTCATCAATATAATACAGTAATGCATTTCTTTCCTATAAAAGTGTCTCCAATTTTATTGCATAACTCCTTGATCTTATGCATAGGTTTCATTGGAATATATATATCGTTGCTCTCTCTTTGTTGGTTTGCGTTTCTCAATGGGTTCAACATCCCGCATACCTTGAGATGGAGCAAGGACAACACTAGCAAGGATCAAACAATGTTTAAATGATATGCCGTTTATCCCTCATTGAACTAGTATACATTACAATGGAAATCTAACGAGAAGTTTGTGTTCTATCATGTTTTGTTCTAATTTCTTGTTGAAGTTGGGGAGATTATTTTGTGTCAGCACTTACCGATTTTGCCAGTAACAATTTCTATTTGGGATGTGAAATCTTGTGCCTCCTTGATGGTTTCAGGTAACTTATTCTTCAACAAGAATTGAGAATCCCATTGGAAAGCCTTTGGATAGTGGAATAAATAAATCCGTTATGTGGGTCTGATGTTGAGAGGGAATTCTTCTACCAAGGCATCAAATCTTGTATTGAATTCTCTCACGGACTCTTGTTCATATTTTTGGATTTTATCTAATTGAGAGAAGAGGAAGGCTTAATCTTTCCTATCACCTTATTTCCTCATGAAATCCCTCACAAAGTCTTCCCATATATTTATACTTTTTCTTGGGAGGTTGTTGTACCATGCCCTAGCATCCCCTATCAATGAGGAAAAGAAGAGCCTCGTGATCACATATGAATGTTGGGGGTTTATCTTGTGGGTTCCATACTCATCATAAAATCTACTCAAGTGATAATCTTCTTTAGTAACATCATTAATAGAAAACTTAGATAGCCTGGAGCTGGCACATTTAAGCAAGCCATGGGGAAAACCATGGATTCTACGAATGTTTAAGGGTTTGAAAATATTTTCCGATGCCCATTTCGGGGGAGCCATGGGGGAAATGGGTTGATTTTTATAATGACACCCGGTATGGGTTGTTATTAGTGGAGTCACCAGATGATTCCTCCAAGAGGATCATCAAAGGAAGGTGAGGAAATTACCCTCAGTGGAGTCACCAGATAAACTTGTGAGATAAGGATTTCAAGAGAAGTTTACCAAAGATATGTCGTTGACAATAATGACTCAATCCTCCCCAGTAACGGTGCCAAAATATTATCATGGGATTTGTACTTGTGAAAATCCCACCATAAGGGAGGATTACATGGTGACCTCAAGGGATCAAATATAAAGTTTAGTAGCCAATCCTACCGCCCCCTGTCTTGATCACTGAATGGTTATTCTAGGTTAAGGGAAAAAATATATTGTGAAGCAATTTGTTGTACCTTCCTGGAACAAGAACACTTTGCAGCATATATATAAAAACTTCGGAGCCAACTAATACAACACTAACCTTTTTAAGACACTATACAAGTTAGATTGTTATGGATGTTTCAAATTGCAACTGTAAACCAGTCTTATAACAACAATAAATAATTTGTAACAACAACAATAATAAGTCCTCAAAAATACCACAATTGACCATGAAAAGTAAGCATGCAACCAATGAAATGTTACCCAATTGTTAAAGGAAAATCATGAGTGAGTTAAGACACCTTTAGATGACTGTATGCAACAAATTAATGTGATTTTAGATGGTTGTAGTAAACTTTTATAACAAAAACAAGTAATTTAGTTAGTTTTCTAGGGTTAGAGTTAGTATAGTCATTAGAATGCTTGAGAGTTTTGAGAGAGAGGTTTATCAATTAGATCACCACAAGAGATGTTTCAATATTAGTGCCTTTCTAGGGTTATGGAGTCTTCAAATGAAACCGATATTGAAGGTTTATCTAATTGAAACCAAGAAGTAGGATATAAACCCTAAGATGCAAGCACATTTGGGCCTTAGGCTTTAGATCTTAAGTAGAAGGACGTCTAGGGTGAAAGCACATTTGGGACCCTAGAAATCATTCCTCCCTTCTTGTAGCTTCAATTAGGTCAAAGATCAATTATCTAGAGATAAAATCCTAAAATGCTATCACTTTAGGGATTTAGGGTTCTAACCCTAGCAAAGAAAATTAACCAATTCTAGAAAAATATAACCTTGTGAGAGGAAGAATCACTTATGTTCCTATCTTAGGGTTTCAATAAACAAGACTTCTTGCAACAAAATAACAATTTCACCATAAACATTAATAGAATAAAAAAGAATTGCATAAATTTACTTACTTCATCCAAGAAACCAAGAGAATTTCACCCTAATTGTAGAAATATCCATCCCAAATCATCAAACCATCCATAAAAGATCCTTTCCAAGCATAACACATGAGAGAGAAAGAGCTAGTAACCCCAAAAGGGAGAAAATTTCAAAAGTAGTTTCAGAAATGGTGAGACAATGATGATCCAAAATGAAAGTGAGTGATTTCCTTTTTATATATTGCATAGCGCTACACTTTTATCCACATAACATAACATAAAAAAAATTAAGTGGGGATGACCCCTCATTTAACCTTTACAATTGCTAAAATTCAAAAAATAAATCACAAGAGGCCACACATGTGAGACTTCAATCCCTCATGGGAAAGGAAGATACCTTGAAATTTCATGTGGCACCAATCCATAGCAAGGTGGGAGAAAGAGATGCATCTCCTCACCTTGATTCATTCCAACCATCCATGTGTGCACCAAGCCCTATTGTGTCATGCCTAGAAGGTGACATCATCACCAAAATAGGGCTAACATTCAAGATCTAGGAGCTACATCTAAGTCCTAGGGAGCTACCTCTTGTCTTTGTCATGTCTATGACTACTTGATATTGCAACATCCTTGTTATTAGTGAGGAATGAGCTCTCTTACTAGCCTATGGGATTCCAACCCATACATGTGCCATCATGACTAAATCTGTTGATACCAAGCCCATATGTCCATCATTCAAGGTTATGAGGATGCGAGAGTTGATGGCTGAGGGTGATGAGTTACTGGATGACCCATTTCTCTCCATCACATGTGTCAAGGCCTTCAAAATAAAGACACAATGTCCTGGGTACAAGCCCAGGATGTCCCTCAAGGAACCATGTCAGGGTCATCCAAAACAAATCAAAGCATAAAACAGGGTTAACCAAATTTCATTAGAAACATCATTCCTTAAAGCATGCAAAGTAATTTGTAACTTAAGATATAATCCATGTAAGAAAGTTCACCTTAGTATCCCCTTCAAGCATCACACCATCCCAGGACCCCATGTAAGTTGACAAGTTTAAGTATGGGAGGACCTTCATCCAACCCTATTAGGTGTGCCACATAGACAAGAAATAAAATAACCCAGGTAGAGAGATAGGTCCCGAGAGTGATAGGGAAAGTAAAAACCCTTCAAGAGTAAGTGTGATATTGATATGGTTTTAGGGCTTACTTCATGGCTCATGGTGTCATTAAATCCATTTCTATGAGCGCCTTTGTGGAGGGTGCACTTTCTCTTGAGTTAACCCAAATTTACGTGCTATTTTTTTGAAACCCCTTTATCAACCATCTTTCTAGTTTGCTTTTTCATATTTGCAAGTCCCTTTTTATAAAGTTTCAAGATATAGCATTGTTATTTGGGATCGGGATGAGAACTGAAAGGGTAGAGCTCAATTAACTATGATGTCAATTAAGTATAGCATTTTTTCTAACTTTTATGTGAATATATATGTGTGTGTGTGTGTGTGTGTGTGTGTGTGTGTGAGAGAGAGAGAGAGAGAGAGAGAGAGAGAGAGAGAGAGAGGAGTTTCTTCTTGAAAAAAAAAATATAGATTAACCTGATAAATTGCTCATTAATTATGATAACTAAACAAGTAATAAATATTATGTTTTTTTGTATAATTAATAAGTGTGATGTCAATTGAGCCTTAACTTGAGTGCTTGTATAATGGAACATTATATTCCTCACCCAAGTTTTATTTTTGTAAATGACATGACAAAGTTTCAAGATTCTATAGAATTTGGTTTACCCTGGATACCATCCTTGAAATGAGCGAAAGTATTTGATAAATTTTCCTATAAAATATATTACATGAAAAAAATAATAATTTTTAAAAATTAATAAGTATGATACTTAATTGGAATTTGAATTCATTTTTAAGTTAAAATGGGTTTGTTATGCGTTAATGTTATATTCAATAACATAAATGTAATATTACATTAAAAACTAGTACATACAGATTATAAATCAAATTACAATTTTTATTTTATTTTTAACTATAAATATACTAGAGGAAATAGTATATATATATATATATATATATATATATATATATATATATATATTGTAATTTTCTTTTTTTATTATACCTAAATGGATGTCAATTTCTTTTATTTATATAAGTTTTTTTATCCTTATAAACTTTATAAAAGGGTTATATATCATTAAATAAATGTCACAATCTCTTCCATATTGAAGGAATAATTAGAAAGCATCTCTCGACACAATTAACATTTAGGAAGAAAATATTAGTGTTTTATATTACTCCTCTTAATTTTAGTTTCTATATTATTAAGAATGATTTTAACTTTAAATTTAATTTTCCTTAGCTTTTGTATATATATACTTGAGTGGGCCTAATGGTTGAGAACATGTGTTTCCTTCTAATAGGGAACAAGTTCAAATCTAGAGGGGGGTAGGGTATGTATACCTCCGTAGAATTTACCGGTCAAATCGTTGGGTGGAGGGGGTCCCTCGTCCAACAAACAAGGGGGTATAACACACCAATATATATATAACATGATGGTTTTATGACATATTGAACGAGAAAGATATGATGATGGCTTGCAGAAGTCTTAATCGCAGACTCCAGAGTCTAACTGTAGTTCCCTTTGAGGGTAGCGCCCTTCTCCTTCTATAGTAAATTTCTACTTTTTACTCAGTCTATTTAGGTTTTCCTTTTGTGGTAGGCCCGGGTGTTTTCATGTAGGATTTTATGGACAATGAAGATCGAGTGGACTACTCTTAGGACCAGATGGACGACCAACCGATATGGTCACTCCTAGTTGGCCTTCTCACTGAACCCCCTTGGGGCTTGATGTCTGATGCAGAAGACATGGGGGTGGTTAGAGTTACCATATATTCTTCTGACCCAGATGTCACATCTAGAACCCCCCCTGTCTCTGAGGCTCTCTCCACTGCTCCATATCTGATGACTTTTGGTTTGGATCGGTGACAAGAGTACGAGGCTCCCCCACTAGAATAGTTTCTTCTAACTTCCCTAGGACCACTCTTAGAGGTTTTGTATTTGGATCAACGGACGACAAGATGGAATGAGGATCAAAATGTGCTTCCTAAGGAACCTTTCGAGGGTTTTTTTCCTTTAAACCCTTTTTATGCGGAGCTACCAAGGATTTCTATTTTTCAAGAGGTTAGTTTCAGTTGGGAAGAACTCCCATGACCCTGTTGGATTCCCCCTCTTCATATATGGAATTATCTCTGGTACGACCTTCATCGAGCTTGGTTTCTAGTAAGTCCTCCTCTTTGATCCCACATAAATATTTGATCTCCCCATAGTTCACAGTGCACACATCCTAGTGGGGAGGAAATGATCTGGGGTATTTCTCCCCTTGTTGAGAATCAAATAGATTAGGCTCCATCCCAATATTTTTATGCCCCTCTGTCAGGGAAAATGGTTCCCCTTCGAAACGAAGAAAACATTATTGCATAAAAAAAGTGGTCTAGGCACTAAATTTGGCACTAGGGGACAACGTCATGTTACCAAAGGTGGTGGAAATGGTGGATACAATAGTGTTTGGCCGTACAAATGGGAGTCACTTTGGACTCAAAACCTTTACATATTGGGTGGCTAGTTCATGGACTAGTTTTCTAAACCCGTTGCCCTCAGTAAAGACCCTAAGAAAGGGTTGGTTTATGTTCAGTTTCAAATAGGTCGAGGATGCAGAATGGGTTTTAAAAACCCTGTGGTATATTGACTCTTCATCGGTTCTACTCAAAATATGGACACCATTCTTTAATGCTAGTCATCAAAGAGTATATGAAATGCATATTTGGGTGCATTTGCTCGGTCTCCCTCCTGAACTCTAGACTACGAAGGGGTTCAAAATCCTTGGAAATTCCATGGGTACCTTCATGGATGTCGATATGTCCTTTCTATCAATAAGCAAGATGTTAGTAGCACGCATTGTGGTCTCCCTAAATATCAAAAAGGGACTAGCAGAGGAGATAAAGCTTGCTTGGGGAGGAAAATCATTTCTACATAGGCTAGACTATGAAGGAATTTCGTTCCATTGTCATAGATGTCACAAAAATGGGCATATCACTAGTGAGTTCCAACTCCCGATGCACAGTAAGAGGAATGGCCAAGTTTCAAACTTACAGAAGAAGAGGGGGGCATCCCAGCTCATAGAATCTTTCCAAACTCCCTCACAAAAACAAGGAAAACTAGTTTCGTGTTCAGAAGGGGCTCCTAGCCAGGAGGATAGGGATGGTAATCGCAAGTTTACTAGGGTTTCTTTTTCCTTTCAGACTAATATGTGAGCTCCACTCATTGTATCCAAGATAAATTTGTGACATCAACATCGACGATCCAACACAATTTGCCACGTTCCCTTCCTTAAATTATTTATTTCACTCTTTATCTTTTCTGGGTAAGCACAAAGCATGAATTTTGAATAATTTTTCATTCTCCTTGGATCTCCCCAACACCACATCCTTTTTTCCCCCTGGTCCCCCTCTGAACTCATGTTCCATGGCCTCTAGTTTGAGCCCCTCTACCCCTTCTCTCTGTATCCCTGACCCAGATTCTTCAAAGGACTCAAAGGACTATTTTGTGGCTTACCAGTTGAGAAAAAAATCCATCCCCTTCATGGGTGAAGTGAGCCAAAAATTGGAGGGCTTAGGTTTAAACCCACCCCCCTTGTCAAGTGGAAAGGGTTGAGGATGAAGATTGTTCTTATCCAATGCACAATTTAGGGATGCTATAGACATGGCAGCTGGAAGACAATTATCTATTTTAGGGGCCCTTAAAGCGTCACAAGCCTCGAAGGGAGTTCCAAAATGGAATTTCTCTCTTCAATTGTAGGGGTGTGGCGAGCACCTCAAAGAAACTTGCCCTCCAGAGGCTAGTGGAGAAATCCTAGCTAGATCTCATTATACTTCAGAAAAAATTGGGGGAGGCAGCCTCAATCATCACTTTGTTGGAAGCTCTTCTTAAACAATGGAATTTTATTGTCATTGACTTGATAGGACGGTCGAGAGGACTGGCTATGGGATGGAATACTAGAACTTTCAAACTTCTAAATTCTTGGGGTTTTGATTCAGGTATTGGAATTAATATTAGTCTGGAGGATGTGGGTAGATGTTTAACGGTCCTGAATGTTTACATGCCTATTCAGGATCAAAACCCCTTTTGGGAAAACCTCTTAGACAAATCTTTTATGAAAAATGAGGATCTCATTCTTAGAGGAGATCTAAATTTCTTACTTGGACTGACAGGATCTTGGGGCCAAAGAGCACAACCACACACCCTATCGGAATTTTTCAACCACATTTTGGCAAGATAGGGCTTGATTAATATTTCTCCCCTAAGGCTATTCCCAACCTAACGAAACAAAATAATCGGAGAGGACTATATAGCCAAAAGAATTGATCACTTTCTAATCTTAGAAAGGTTATTGGAGACCACTCTCCTATTTAGACAATGGATTAGATCTGGAGGGGAGTCAAACCATCACCCGATCTTCTTGAAGGTCACGGGAAGCACTAAAAAAATAGTTATTCCTTTAAAATTTAACTTAGCATGGATAAAGGAAGAGGAATTCATCTCTCTAGTCAAGAGACATTGGATTCCCATTGACCAAAATGACTGGGCTATTGTATAATTTGCCAAAAATATTAAAACCCTCAAAAGGGACACAATTGAATGGGCCATTGGTGAGAGATAGAAGGATGAATAGGATATAATAAATGTAGAAGCATCCCTACAATATTTGTATGACTCATAGAAAGGGGGTTATGATTCTCTTGAAACAAAAGAGGCCCTGCTAGCATTGGAAAAGAAGAAAAGAAAGTTATTGGAAGTAAGAGAAAAAGAGTGGAGATTAAAAAGTAGAGCCTTTGGCTACAAAGTAGGCATTAGAATACAAAATTCTTTCAAGAATATGAAAAAGGGAGGAAAATGGTGAACACTATTTGGAGTCTCAAAGACACAGAGGGTAGGTTTATCTCTTCTTTTGAGGGACTGGCTCGGATGGGGTCCAAGCATTTCTAGAAATTTTTTAAAGCAGATGGAATAGTTGCACTAGATGCCATAGTTTTCCTAGTTATTTTCTTCCCTAGGTTCATGGATGATGAGGACAATAGGGATCTCATGGAAGAGGTCATTGAAGATGAACTCAAATTATTTCTCCATAATTTTCAAAAATATAAGAACCCAGGTCCGGAAAGATGGACCACATATTTCTTTGTAGGATTTTATGATATTATTGGAAAGGATATCCTCAAAGTGGTGGAGTAATCACTCATAAATGGCCATGTCCATGCTCCATTAAATTTCACTTTTATAGCTCTTGTTCCCAAGAAGGACGACTCACGATCTCTTGAATATTTTAGACCTATCTCTTTGTGCAACTGCATCTACAAAGTGGTTTCAAAAATGATTAGCACAAGAATTAAGGTCATCCTCTTGAAATATGTATCCGAGGAGAAATTTGATTTCTTGGAAGGAATACAGATCCATGAATAAATAGGAGTGGATCAAGAGTCTTACATAGTATAAAATCCCTGAAATCAAAGGGAGTAGTGAACAAGATCAATTTATCAAAAGATTATGATTGGGTCAGCTGGCTCTATATAAGGATGCTTCTAACACATTTGGGTTTCGAGATTCCCTTCATTAACTGGATAATGAGATGTGTTTCAACAATCTCTTTTGCAGTCCTCATTAATGGGGCAACCTCACCTCTCTTTCCATTCGAACGATGGTTAAGAGAAGAATGTCCCCTCTCCCATTTACTTTTTATTTTGGTGGTAGGGGCTCTTGGAGAATCAAAATCTAGAGGATATTTCCATGGAATATCCATCTCTCCCACTTTAAGGATATCCCACCTCCTCTTTGTGGATGATGTCTTGATTTTCTGCAGTGGTTTGACAGGAGATGCGGAGAAACTAAGCTCAATCTTAGACCTATTTGGGAGGGCAACTAGAATGTAGATCAATGCAAAAAAATACCCTCTCTCAGTTCATCTCATGGATGAAGAGGAAACTACTTGTTATAAGGATCTCTTTCCTTTTATTTTTTTTCCTTTCGATGAAAGAATAAAATATTTGGGTTTTCACTTAAAACCAAATAACTATAAAAAGGAAGATTGGTGTTGGCTGATTGAAAAATTGGAAAAGAGGTTAAAGGCTTGGAGTTTCCGATGTCTACCTAGAGTGAGAAGACTTATATTGGTCAAATTAGTTTTGGAACCATCCCAGTATATTGGATGTCATTAGCATGGATTCCCAAAGGCACCCTGGAGAAGATAAGATGAACTTGTTTCAGATTGTTATGGGCTGGTACAAAGGACAATTTTATCCTACCATGGGTCAAATGGGAATCCTTGACTGCTCCAAAATCACTGGGAGGATGGGATCTTAAAAATATACATCTATTTTTGAAGGCCCTTGAAGCCAAAACCAGTTGTAGATTGATCACCTTAGACAACCTTTGGACAAAAGTAGTCTCCCAGAAATATATCAGCCATGATTCAGTAGAGATCTAGATCAGAAGACCGTCAAAGGAGACTACAAATTGATCAATCATTTGGAAATCCCTCATTCTAACGAATTATAAGTTTTAATTAATTATAATGGATATTATTTTATTAAATTTAAATGATTTTAATGAAACTAATGAATTTTAAGTATCAAATTAAAGCTTATTTTATGTATATTTTACAACAACACCAACAACACTTTAACTGAACGTGTTTTCTCGAAGGGAGGTCAAGGTGTTGGAAGATTGGTTGTTGTCATTGATGTCAACCCTAGTCGTGTGTTTTGGACCGCAAGATTGATAAAGGTATTTGTACATGAAGGAAAATGCACATGCATATACAACACCCATAAATGGATAGTATACATCATTTTGTTTCCGGTGGTATGTGGCACATCACGTGGATCCTCATGGTTGAGGAGAAATGAATTTTTGAAGATGACAAAGTGAATTGAAGAAGGAAGTACATGTAGGCCCTGAAGATAATTAAAGAAAAGAATTACAAAATAAGAAAGTTTCAGGTCGGCCCTAATGTTAAAAGGAAGTGACATAAATGGTATAAATAAATATCATTATACATTCATTTGATACAAGTCGAATTTTAGAGGAAATAAGAAGAAAAGAAGGCTGGATTTCAAGGGAGGATGAAGTCTTTTGGTGATGTGTTCTAAGGTATGTTATTTTCAGGTCATCTTACCATTTTTGCTATAAAATTTTTTATAGAATGATTCAGATGGTGAAATCGCTATGGTATTGAGAATACATATCAAGGTACCTCTAGTAAAATTTTTAGCTCTTGATTCACTATAACTATGGAGATAAACTCTGTGGAAGATAGGGTTTGTGACCAGTCCTAAAGCTAGTCAATAAACATGTGTTCCAGGTAAAATAGTCATAACTTATTCATCAAGAATCAAAATAAAGTGGGACAAATTTCATTGGAAAGAGTACGGACTTTGGTTTCTTGTATGCGAGTTTCAGAATTGGATGTTAATTATTGAGCGTGGGGCATTCTATGCAAGTTCACTCTCCTTAATAGACCAAAATTGAATAAAGTCTACCATTCTTTCTATAACCTCTTTTTGGGGAGGATTCGAGTGAAACTTGGAGGAGTTTCATAGAATACATTGGGTCTATTATCTACAATATTAGATTACTCCAAAAATTGAAGAATTGCAGAAATTGAAGAAGTCTCAGGAAGCATTATCAGGTTCTATGTGATGATTGGTTGATGGTGATGATTTAATGTAAAGTTTTATTATCTCTCAT
>JASDQU010107087.1:98634-111658 GCA_032191745.1 Picea mariana
TCAGGTCTGAAAAGTGCCCAAACAGTGGGCATTTACTTACTAACAATGACCAAATCCCAAAGGCCCCTTTCCCTCCAAAGCAACTCAACAATTCCCCACACCTTGGGGCTTCATTCTGGTCAATTCGACAACCATGGATGGCCGGATATTGTCCTAAAACACCTCACCTACAGCTGCAAGACATGGTAGCAGTCAAAGAGCCTTTGGTATGGCACAAATCCCAAGGCAAATGGTGATGTGGCATATCAAGCTTTGTCATTTTATGAAAAATGACTTTTTTTAATATGAACTCTCGCATGATTTACTTTTGGCATGTATTACTATGTAATTGAAGGGTCAAGTCAAATCTGATTTGATCCCCTTTTTGGATAAGGTTCCCTTTTAGGATAAGATTCTTTTTTGGATAAGATGCCTTTAGGATAAGGTTACTTTTTGTAAAAAGACAAAAATACTTTAGGGTTGGTCCACTTGTCACTTTTCCAAAAGTGACAAGTGTCTTGTGACTTGACCCTAAGCCTTCACCTCTCCTTTATAAATAAGAGGGTTGGCATTGTAAAAAGAAGGAGGATGAATATAGTAACAAAGCTCTGCTGAAATTTACAAGACTCTTTGTGTGTGTGATACTTGTTGAATTTTAGTTGTTGGATGTGTCATTTGTTGGTTAAGGGTTGAGGGGTAGGGGTAAATGCTTGTTATGTGAGCTATCTCTAGGAGGGATTGGTTATCTAGGTGTTTGTTGTTGCTTCCTTGGGTTTAACCTTCTTACTTTCATCTTCTAACAACTTGGTTTAATTTGTATAATGTGTTTTAGTGCAAATTTTCTGAAGTATTCAATTGTTTTCAGCCTTAGCTAGTGGCTGGGAGTCCTACGGCCCCTTAGGAGAACCCTTAAATAGACCTCTTAGCTGGCTGTCCATACTTGTTTGCTTTATATTTTCATTCATGTATATTTCTGTTATGTTTTCCTACCATTAACCTTGCTGTCCCAAATAGGAAAATCCATTATTTTGGTCAATTTCCCCCCCACTGGAAAACCATCTTAGTTGGTTGTTATATACTTCTTATGTGTAAATTTTTGTTATGTTTATTTCAGTTTTTCCATGGATAAATACTAAAATTTCGTTGTTTTCCTGCAAGGATACAACCAATCACCCACTCTGCTTCTCTTAAGCGGTTGGGGACCACCTAGAGACCTGTTTGAGGAAAAGGGGCCAGCAAGGTAGCGAATAAAAACACACATTTCGATCGGTAAATCCTATCTAATCACTCTCATATACACTTTAATTATCACTTGCACTCACTCCAAAAATTTCTGATACACATACCAATGTTTATATGTTTGATTTGTGTAGGTAGTTTGAATGGTTCACTTGTGAATTCATGTAAAAAATCCGATTAATATTTGTGTAGATAACCATCACACCTTTTATATTTCAAACACTAAATTTACAATCCCCATACAAGGAGCTAGTTGGGAATTTCATGCATATGGTGACTTTGCCGTTCACAAAGAGCCTCAACCCATTCCTTTGGGTTGAATGGTGTAATTGTCATGTTGTAATTATCTAATCTTGCTATATTTTCATCGTATCACTTTTCGCTCACTAATCTACATGTGGCTGCCCCTAAAAGGGGCCATGCAAAATCAACAAGCTAAATACATGAAAAACGCGGCACAAAAAACTTGAAAACAATTCAGGGGTCCGCCCCATACACAGAAAACAAAAATCTTATATTATTTAGATATTTATATATACATATTATCTAGCCGTGACATATATGTCACCTATTTATTTACTTGTTTTATGTATATAGTTTTAAATAGATTTCAAATTTAGTAACAAGGAGGCACACTTGTGAAAGAAAGACGTGACCTCACCACATGGATGGCTTGGTATTTCATTTTATGCAATTTCAATTTCGTAGGATATTAAGAGTCAAAGCCAGGGAGTCTTCATCAAGAGCCCCTCAGAAGTTGTCTAGTTAGTACAAGTCGAGTGGTCTTTCCTTAGTACCACACAGTCAAGGAGTTGATTAGCTTAGCTCAGTTGGAATACTACTCTGCTTGGGTAAGCTCAGCAAAAACCCTCTTTAGGGGGGTCCTGAGCCTCTTCCTTTTCGCAGGTATCTTTCTTCCATCCAAGTGGCTTTAAGAGCCCGAAAGTGCTAGTGACGAGAAGTGTCTAATCCCCACTTCTCTGAACTGCATGGGGCACTCTTCAACCTAATCACTGTGGTCTGCTAGGACTACTCTTATTATACTAGTTGGCATAGTTCTGGGATGTGTTTTCCTAATCGGGATAACCTTCAAAACAGTGTGGTGGCCAAGGCATGTATTAAAAACAAAAATTGACCAATAAAATACTTTTAAAGTCAACCTTTCGTCAGTCCACCTTTTCTCTCACGAACCAAAATTGAAGTTGTGAATAATTTCCCTTATATCGTAGCTGTAACAACTTGTTACAAGTCTGTTCATCCACTTTTACAGCTTACTTTTGATTTAACAACCTTCCGGGATCACTTCCTGGGTCACCCCGGGGGGTATCAAGCCATTCTGGGCTTGTTTCCCTGCCTTGAAAGCTTCGAACAACTTGTTGTTCGCAATTTATAGTCATTTAAAAGTACTTGGTTGTAGCTTTTAAGCCCCCTTTTCACCCTTGTTTCACACCCTTTTACTCAAGACATTCATTGGTTAATTACCCAAGATATCGGTTTATCCCGAAGACCCATTCTGGGATAGTTTCCAATGCTTTAAGGAAGTGAACAGCTCGTTGCCCGCTTTATTTAGTTCAATTTCCTAAAAATCAGCGTGCTCGTTTTTGTCTCATTATCCATAATTTTCACCCCCCAGTCCATTTTGGCCATCTAGGAAGCTAAGGAAGGATAACACCCAGGGTGGGTGGTCCTGAGAACGAATTCTTTACCGCCTCAGGAGAAGGACCACCTGAGGTGCGGGAAGTCTCTGCCTCATGCCAAGCTATCAAAGAGGCTGTAACCGGCTTCACAGCCGGATAGGTCGGATCTATCCCTACAGACAGATTTTGCTTATAACACCTACCTTTTTATGGTGACCATACTGGGGAGCTTGCAAACCTCTTTAAATTTGCTTGTATCCCAAGCTTGTACTAAACATTGGACCCAAATTCTTTGTGGTCCTTTTCCTACTTGTTGACAAAATTTTGGCAAGATCTTTCAATGACCCTTTGGAATTTTCTTTGGTACTCATTATAGTTTAGTTTCCTTGCAATTTCCATTGCACCTGGGAGTTATAAATACCATCGAGTTTTCCTTTCCTTTTACCTTGTCGGTCTTTGATTTCACTTGTTCAAACTCACATGAGAAGTTATAAGTCTATCATACCTTACCTTCCACTTCGATAAGTACAAGAAAACAAAGCTTCATTTTTAGTTGGGTTATTTTATATTGTGTTAGAAAGAGTAGGATTGTCGGTGATACACCCCTTGTACTCAAAGTACTTACTTGGCCCCTTGCAATCTGGTAGGGCGGAAGTATCCTAAGACTAGGGAAACAGTGTCCCCCGGGGTTACAAGAAGTCAAAGTTCACGAAAGAAAACAAGTAGTGAGACACATACACCTGGGAAACTAGGGAAACTTGTTACCTCTGCAGTGCTAACTGAGTCACCCTCTTCCTCTTCTCCTATTCAAAGCCCCTTACTAAAGCAAACTTTAGTTAATCCAACAACAATTACTAATCCTCAGGTTGTTTCTCCCATTGTTTCCACAACTGTTGTTTTTCAACCCATAGTTGTCTCGATGGCAATGCCATGGAAACTCGACACTCCTTTGAGGATGGCTAGACCTCTTCATGAAATACCTGCGGATGCCCCAAATAGGCTTCCCAAGTTTAGTGGCACTGGTATTTTGAGTGCTGAAGAACATATAGAAAACTTCTATGATGCATTAACGCTTATGGACATAACAATTCTTGATGTCATCATTAGAATTTTTGTGAGAACCTTTGAGGGTGAAGCAGCGAGATGATATCGCTTACTTCCTAATGATAGTATCCCAGATTGGGACACTATGATCCAAGAATTCAAGAAACATTTCCAAGGGGCAGATGATGTGGCTTCCCTACTCAGGGATTTCACAACCATCTCCATCCATGAGGGTGAGCAAATACAAAATTTTAATCAATGCTTTACCTCGACCTTGAATAGGATCCCAACCAATTCCCAACCATCTGGGAACAATTTGTTCCATTATTACATGACCTCTATGAATCCGAATGTAAAATATATATTAAAGGATAAATCAACACAAACTTTAGATGTGGCCAAGACTAGCGCCCTGGAAATTGAAAGAAACATGGAGGAATCTGGTATGATTCCCTCACCTTTAACGCAGCCCCATTTTAATGGGAGACCTAGGAATGATGTACTTTGAAATGAGGCTCCTCGGTATGAACCTCCACCTGCTCAAACTTCAAGGATTGAAGAAAGGGAAATTTCGGAATCACTCAAGTTGTTAATGAACATGAACAACCAAATACTTTCTCTTAATCGAAAGGTGAATGACATGCAGTTTTCTGCTGTTCTGAGGCCAAGACCTCCTTTCCCTCCTACTCCTACTCCTAGGAAACATGCTACTGAAGTGGATTGGTGTCACTTTTTCCAAGACTTCCATGACCCTGAGTATTGTTACGCATATACACGTCACGTGGAATTGTCTAAAAATGGAAAAGAACCTCTACCTCCAGTAAAAAACAAACTTGCTTCCACTTCCCAAAATGACCAAGTTAACATGGAAGACTCTATCCCCTGTGATCAAAATCTTATTTCTTTCGGAAGCTTTGCTGTAGAAACTAGGAGTTAGGTCCCTAAAACCACTCCGCAAGAGGTGGTAGAGGCCAAAAGCGACCCCAAGGACAATGAAAAGGGAAAACTTCCCGTGAATGGTAGATTACCTTCCCCTACAAGGAGCAGAGTTCCCTGGACCTCAAACAAGGTAAACTTGCCTAATAATCCACCACCATGTTTCCTAACACCGATGCCTTACAACGTCGTTGAATATCTAGCGAAGGTTCCTGTTCACATGACATTATTAGATGCTCTTAGAATGCCCGCTCAGTTGGAAAACCTTTCACGTGTTCTACAAGCACCCCTTACTCCACAAACGGAACTGAGACTTCCTCTTTCCAAAGAGTCCACTTCTCAACCTAGGGAAGCATATGATGTTATTGATTTAGACCCTGGCGTTCCTCCTTTCTATATCTCAGTTTTGATTTTTGATTTTGTGCTCCATAACTGTGTTGCTGACATAGGAGCAAGGCACAATGTCATGCCTCTGCGAGTCATGAGAAGACTGGGTCTTGAATGCACAGGCCCATGTAAAGACCTTTTAGCTTTGGATTCTAGGACTGTAGAAGCCATCAGTTACATTAAAGACTTATCCATTGCTTACGACCAAGCTCTAGAGGTGAGCATGCTCATAAACATGATCATAATAGATATACCTGAAGCATATGGCATGCTTTTAGGGAGGGAGTGGTCCACCAAAGTAAAAAAGGGTTGTTACTTCATGGAGGGGACCCACTTCACCTTTCCTCATAAGGGTGTTGAAGTAGTCATTAGGAGGGAACCAAAGTACCAAGAGCAGGTTGTACCTGCTTCTTATAATACGAAACATGTGTCTTTTCAAATACAGGTATGGGTACATATACTGTGTTATCTAAGGAAGATGCACATGTCCCTCCTTCTGAGTTGGAATAAATGGTGTGGAGTATGGATTTTGACGGTGCTAAATGCGAGAATGGATTTGGGGCTAGGGTCCTTTTGTGTGATTCCAAGGGAAATGCAATCCATTTCTCTTTTCGGTTAGAATTCCCTAACACTAATAATATGTTTGAATATGAAGCCTTAGTTCAAGGCCTCCAAAAGGCCTTAGGCTTAGGAATACACCATTTATTGGTGAGTGGGGATTTTGAATTGGTTGTGAATCAAATTAGAGGTAAATATGAAGTTCACAACCCACGCCTCAAACAATACCACCGAAGGGATAAGGAATTATTTAGAAGTTCTTATCTTTCAACATTCAAGCCGTTCCTAGGGCTGCAAACCACGTAGCTGATACTTTGGCCTTGGTTGGTTCTTGTTTCACCTCAGATTTCGTAAGGTCTATTGAAGATATACAAGTCCAAATTTTACATAGACCTACGTTACCTGATAATGTCGATTCTTGGCAAGTTTTTTATACTGATGAATAAATCTGTAGATTCATTCAAAACAAGGAGGAGTTTGAAGATTTACATATCAACCATGAGTTGGAAGAGGGAACAGGGAACATAATCCAATTAAAGACAAATAAGATCCCCCCTGGTTTGTCAGCATTGGAATCCATGTTTGATTCCAATGATACCACTACTTATGTGCCTAGTATTGATAGTGAATCTGCTAGGAAGGTGCAAGAAGCTATACCTATTAACCTGGGAACTAAGAAAGATCCAAAACTGGTCTATATAGGTGCACAATGTTCCCCTTCTAAGGTCTCTCTATTCACAGAACTCTTGACAGAGTTCAAGGATGTTTTCACTTGGTCCTATCAAGACCTCAAGGTTTTTGATATGCAAGAGATAGTCCATGCCATACCCATAATCCATGATTCGAATCCTTACAGGTAGAGACAGAGAAAAAACAACCCTTCTTTGGAACAAACAATTAAAGCTGAATTGGACAAGATGGAAGCATCCAGGGTCATTTACCATGCCCGTTACTCACAATGGGTATCTAATTTGGTTCCCGTTAGGAAGAAAAATAGAGATATTTGTTTGTGTGTCGAATTTCAACATTTGAATAGATTGTCCCTAAAAGACAACTAGCCCATCCCACCTATGGAAGAGATTCTCCAACAAGTCTCCGGGTCTCAAATGATGTCCCTTTTAGACATTTTCTCAGGTTACAATCAAATATCCCTTAATCCTTCTGATAGTCATAAAACCACCTTCACCACTCGTTGGGGCACATATGAATATAACAAGATGCCTTTTGGATTGATTAATGCTGGGAACACCTTTCAACGTGCCATGGCCATTGCTTTCAGAGGATTATTAGGTAAGGTCATTGTTGTTTACTTCGACGACCTCACAGTCTTTTCCAAAGAATGGAGTAGTCATTTTGATCACCTTAGGTGGGTTCTCCTTAGATGTCGTAGGTTTGGCATATCTTTAAATCCTAAGAAGACCATTTTCGGTGTTATGGAGGGAAAAAATTTGGGTCACATCATCTCTCAAGAAGCTGTAAAAGTTGATCCTGGGAGAGTGGTAGCATTCAAAAAGATGCCCTTACCTACCAATAAAAAGGAAATGCAATCTTTCTTTGGAAAGATAAATTTCCTAAGATGCTTCATTCCTAATTTTGCTCAAGTAGTTAAACCTCTAAATCAGCTTATGAAGAAAGACATTCGGTTCAAATGGGACCCCCCTACCTGTCAAGCTTTTGAATCCATTAAGCAAGCCATTGCTTTTGCCCCTCTGTTAGTCAGTCCTGATCCCTCTAAAGACTTTGTCACATACACTAATTCGTCAGAGGAGACAATTTCTGCAATCTTGTTGCAAAAGGATCATGAGGAAAATCTTTGGCCAATCGCCTTCGTGAGCCAAAATTTGAAACCCCACCAACTGAATTATTCTCCACTGGAGAAACATTGTTATTCCTTGTATAAAGCATTGGAATAAGTTCGACATTACATCCAAGGCCATAAAGTTTAGGTTTTTGTGCCTACCTCTCTCTTAGTCACCGCTTTGAATCAAACCGAATTGCATAGTAAGTGGTCCAAATGGATCATGCACATGCAAGAGTATGACTTGGAAATTAAGTCGACGAAAACCATTAGGGGGACAGGGCTGGATGGATTGCTAACCCAATCCCATCCCTCGGTCATAGTTGAACCACCTAAAGTAGATGACTTGATTGCCTTCGAAGAACTGGTTAACGAAATCGAGTTAGCCTCACAACCATGGTACAAACCTATCGTGTATTTCCTGATCAATGGTGTGTGCCCACCGAACATGGATGCTAAAGCCAAACGAACACTTCATTTACAAATTGTCCGATATGTTTTACAAGGCCAAATCCTTTACAGAAGAAACCTTGATGGGGTTTTTTCACGAAGCTTGACTCCTGATCAAGCCCAAATGGCACTTGAACAATGTCATTCCGGGGTTTGTGGAAGTCACTTTTCAGCCAAAACCACTGCAGCGAAAGTTCTACATGCAGGTTACTTTTGGCCTTCACTCCACAAAGACGCCCATTTACTTGTTCGGAAATGCGAAGCTTGCCAACGCTTCACTGGGAAGAAAAAGTTAGTTTCCTTACCTCTTAGACCTATTGAAGTCCAATTCCCTTTCGGAAGATGGGGCATGGACTTTATTGGGCCGATTTCACCACTGTCTAGCGCTGGTTATGTATTCATCTTAACAGCCACAGACTACTTTACAAAGTGGGATGAATTAATCGCTCTTAGGAATGCTACGAGTCAACAGGTGGTAGAATTCATTGAACGTAACATTTTATCCCATTTTGGGACCCCTGCTGAGATATTAACTGATAATGGATCATCTTTCATGTCTAATGTCATTTTACACCTTGGTGTTACATACAACATCCAACTTTTTCGATCTTCCACCTATTACCCCCAAGGTAATGGTTTGGCTGAATCAATGAACAAAAATCTGATTCGGATCCTTAAGAGGACAGTCAAGGATAACAAGTTTGATTGGCACACAAAGTTAAACTTTTCTTTATGGGTTGATCGTATAACTCCAAAGACAACAACGGGTCAAATTCCTTACACTCTGGTGTATGGCACTCCTGCAGTCCTGCACGTTCACTTACAAATCCCAGCCTTGAGGTTGGCTATTGCTGAGGCAGAAGATGATTTCCAACCCTTACAACATCATTTAGACACACTCCTCGAATTAGAAGAGGTAAGAAAGGATGCATTCCAACACCTCCAAAAGAAGCAAGACATTGTTAAACGTTCCTTCGATAAAAGAGCCACAATGGTAATTTACAAAGTAGGAGATGATGTTTTATTATGGGACAAAGCACATGAGGCCCCATCCAAACATCGCAAGTTTGATTCATTATGGTTGGGTTCTTACACAATCTACGAGGTCTTAGGGACAAATGATTTCAGATTAAAAACCTTGGATGGCGAACCACTTCAATTCCCCATGAATGGTCGTCACCTAAAGTTCTTTTACTCCTGAGAGGCCTCATCATCTTGTACATAAGTCACCATTCATTCTTTTCTTGTTTGTATCTATTCAATGTTATTGATTCTCTTTCTTGTATGTATTTGTTGTTACCTTTTCATGCTTGTATATTTCCCCATGGTTTCASTCTTGAGCCCTTTTTTCCCTTGRTTTCAACTWTTGAGTCTTTGTTGGTTTGGTTCYGATTTTGGAGTATAATCCCTTCTTTGATTTTTCCATGGGTTGGTCTTTTTCATTTTAACGTTGTAGGTTGCCTTCTTTTGGGTTTTTCTAGTGTTCAATACGAAGGATATTGTCCTTATTATTGGGTGGTTGCATGAAAATAATGGATTCCTAGAATCCCTTTTATCATACTTGACGTTTTGGGAAACTATGTCTTAAAGTCATCTTAAATGGGAGTAAATCCGGTTGTTATTTCATCAAAATCAGCAGGGAAAGTCTAAGGAGGTAGCATATCATTCTCTAGTGAAGCTGAAAACCATGATGGCATGATGGCTTACATAGCTATGTGATTGAAATTGCACTTTAACTGGCCACTTACAATCTGATCTCTCCAAGCAATGGTCGTTTTCCTACAAAGTTCCATCACTTATGAGCACTTGAGATTTCAGCATCTACTGCCACAGGTTTTTTTTATATTTCTTTATTCCCTTGTTTGACTGGTTTGCTTGTTAGTTTTCCTCTGGTGGGTCACTGATTTCAAAAATTCTCATTTGCGTGTTTGTGTGTCAAGAATCGAAGGTATGCATGAGACTTTGTGTTGGGCCAAGGTTCACCTTAAGCCTCGATTCTCACAGTTAAGCCATAATCCGGGTGAGGGACCTGTGTCACTTGGGCCACATTGCTCAACAAAACCCATGTCATTATTCCCATTCTTCTATCTTATGTGAATCTCAGTATAAATTCTATTGTATATCTTTACTGCACCACTTTCATTCTTCGGTTATCCCTAATGTGAAAAATGGTCCTTATACTACAGTCGAATTCCCCCCTCACCCACATCGGTCACTTTGAAAGTATGAATTTCCACCGAGTATTCCCGCCTATCATGCGGGTGATCCCATTGTTTGACATGCTTTGGAAAGCATTTCCCCTCCGGCACCAAGAATGTTGACCCAAAAATATGTGCTGGGCTCAACATGGTGTTTTACATAGTTACTTCTCCATAAACTCCCCTTGGTGCTATGGTTCCAGTCAAAGACAGTGGTGGGGGTCATAGTTACTATGGCCTCTACCCTTGAAAGAGTATCAGTTGGTTGCCTTCAGGGAGTTGTGGGCCTTCCCATGACATTTATTCCTTATGTCAAGGTTATTTGATTCAGGGAATAAAAGAATTCCATGTGGTAGGAATCAGGACAAGCTTTTCAACGGGCTATTATGAGCTTGATTCCAAGTCAGTATGAACCGATACAAGGGACACAAAGTCAACGTCACCCAAACGACCAAAACCAATAGCTGTGACTTCCTGGTCTGATTCTATTAATATTATGGTCTCAAAAGGAAAATCAAACCTATACATGGTGTAGGGAAGTGTGATACCTTTCCAACAATATATCCCGTTCTTGGTTTTGACCCCCGGTTGGTAAGAACGAGCTTTCGCAAGTTCATGACCACTTCTGGACACCAAATTGGTTGCAGTCCTTCATGATTTAAAATTGGTAGGTAAAGAGTTATAAATAAGATATTAATCAATTCCACACTGTAATAGACTTAGACACCTTTCCAATTATGTCTCATTTGCCTCATTCCGACCTCGGATGGCCCGGTTAGAGCTGCCAAAAGTTGGTCAATGATTTTAGGCAAAAGGGGGTCCGCCAGCTCGCATGTCAAGGTTTCATGATAGCTAATACAGTCATAAATGACCCTGAAACAAAAATATAATGTTTCCTCATCAAAGTACTCATCGATACCTTTCTGACGGTACCTCATTTGCCTCGATTGGATACCATATTGCGATTTGACACCTTTCGCATGATTGGGTGTCATGTGGGACCACCAGCAAGTCAGGGGTTTTAAGTGGCCACTGGTCCGAGCTGAATTTGAGGACTAAGGTGGAATTATCTCAAGTTGGTGATGACATATTCCTGATGGAATCATCAATACCTTTCCAACGATGTGACTTGCATCCAATTCTGACTTCGTCTCATCGGGCAACATTTTTGGGCTAAGTCATCAGTAGCAAGGTCAAAGTCAAAGTCAAAGTCAAACTTCGACTTGCACTTTTTCCAAAAAATATTAAAAATTAATTAAATATTTTTTTAAATATATTCAAAAAATTGGAAAATGTGGGAGGGGGCACGTAGCCTCATGCAAATTTTGTGGAAATTGTTTTTTTTTGAAAAATTAAAAAAATCAAAACCCACCCTTCTCCCCTCTCCCAAGCCATTTTGACAGTTTGGCCAAAGGGGGAGAGCTCTGCAATAGGAATTCATGGCAGAAGAGGGGAGTTTTTATGAAAACATCTACAACTCTATAGTGGGCAGCCAGAGTCCATGCTGCAATCTCCAAACAATTAGCCAGGTAACACATCAATCTCATTTCCAAAAAAAAAAAAAAACAAGGGAAAATTTTGTTGGTTGTGTTGAGGTCCTGCATGAAGAAATTGCATTTTTCCTTCAAATTGGTGTTTATTTGCCTATTTCAACTGTGGTATTGGCTGCTAGTTCATATTTTCTTGCTGGTTGATAAGTTCAGGTTTATGTGTGTGCCAAAAGATGCAAAGGAGAGGGGATTCGAACCCCCCTTGGGCACCAGGCCCAAGCCTCCATGGCTCCTTTAGATTTTTTTAAATTATGAAGCTATTTGCTGAAGATTGCAGGCCTGGGCATGTCACTGGGAAGCCCTAGGCTTTGAACCCCAGTCCTCCCCCTTCTCCTTTGCCTAGAAAGTTCAAGAATTGCCCAGAAATTCAAATGGAGGGCAGGGGTTTGAACCCAAAACCTTCCATCCATTTTGTTGGCAAAAACCACTTTGCCCAAAGTTTTTGAATTAAATATTTGGAGGTGGTTGGCCACCCATCCACCACATGGGCGTCACCACCACTACCACACATCCCCCTCCTCTCCTCCCATGCTTCCTCCCCTCGCGTGCGCACCAAGCCTAAACCCCTCACCTCCCACAACCCAAGCTCCTCCCTCTGCACGCACTGCTCCTTCATTTCTCCCACGGCCTCCATACCTCCACCTATTCTCCCTCCCACTTTGTGTGCACCCTCACATAGCCCTAGTTGGGTGCCACCACCACCCCCTCTCGCGTCCACAACTGTCCTCCTCCATTCCCCCAATCCCATCCCTCTCTTCCCCAAACCCCCACGCGGCCCTTCCCACAGCTCCTCCATTCCTCCACCTCCACGGCCTCCACCACCACACACTCCTCTACCACTCCCTCCTCCACCTACATCCGCCTTCCTTCAACCCTCACCTCCCACAGCTCGAGCTCCACCTCCACCTCTGCTTGCGCGGCCTCCTCACATTGCCCCCTACAACTCTCCCCATTTCCTCCTGTGCGCACCAGTCCCAGCCACCAACCACCAACCACCTCCTCCATACCCGTGGGCTCCTTTTCATTTTCGGCTTGGTCGTATAGTGACCAAAGGATGATGGGTGGGGGTTTCAAATTAATGTTAAATTTTTAAGTTTGGTTATAGTTTAATATTTGAAATTTAATTTTAATTTAATTTTGTTTTTTTTAAATTTTATATTGTATTGAATTTTGAATTTTATTTTAGTTATAGATATATTATATTTTTAATTAATTTTTTTTTTTATAATGTTTAATTAAAATATAAAT
>JASDQU010107087.1:112265-128076 GCA_032191745.1 Picea mariana
CTATAACTTCGCCATACGGAGGCGGATTTTCGCCCGTGAATAGTTGAAACGATCGAGGAAAAGTCTACAATACATCCTCGACATCCGCCTTAGTAAATTCAGCCCAGATGTTCAGTAACATGTCCCAAAGTGACAAGGACTCAATTTTTCCCCTACAAGCATGCACCGGAAAGAGGCCTAATTGGGGGCCTCCGATGTCAAATTGGGCTTGGTGAGGAAAACCCATTTCAGCTACAGGTATATAGGCCTGTAGCAGCCTATCAATTCTGGTGTCCAACCTAGAATTTTACCCCAACTTCAAATTCTTTCACTGATCAGTCTATTGGCTGGCTCCATCCGCATACCTTCCCAGGGCCATATCTTACTCATCCGGAGTCGGATTTGTGCCAAATGAAAGGCAGTGGAAAGGTAGCGGATAGAGCTAAAACATGGGCATAGTAAAGAATATATTTTTGGTTGTTTGGTATGGAGGAAGAGCCTCTAAAATTTCAGTTCCAAGGGGTGCTCTCACCGAAACAAGCCCAAATCAAAGCCATGTTTAGCCAGCTCACAGGGAAACTTATAGGAAACAAAGGGGGGGAATAATCAGGTCTGAAAAGTGCCCAAATAGTGGGCATTTCCTTACTTACAATGACCAAATCCCAAAGGCCCCTTGCCCTCCAAAGCAACTCAAAATTCCCCACACCTTGGGGCTTCATTCTGGTGAATCTGGTAGCCATGGATGGCTGGATATTGTCCTAAAACACCTCACCTATAGCTGCAAGACATGGAAGCAGTCAAAGAGCCTTTGGGATGGCACAAATCCCAAGGCAAATGGTGATGTGGCATATCAAGCTTTGTCATTTTATGAAAAATGACTTTTTGTAATATGAACTCTTGCATGATTTACTTTTCGCATGTATTACTATGTAATTGATGGGTCAAGTCAAATCTAATTTGATCCCCTTTTTGGATAAGGTTCCCTTTTAGGATAAGATTCTTTTTTGTATAAGATGCCTTTAGGATAAGGTTACTTTTTGCAAAAAGAAAAAAATTCTTTAGGGTTGGTCCACTTGTCACTTTTCCAAAAGTGACAAGTGTCTTGTGACCTAACCCCAAGCCTTCACCTCTCCTTTATAAATAAGAGGGTTGGCATTGTAAAAAGAAGGAGGATGAATATAGTAACAAAGCTCTGCTGAAATTTACAAGACTCTTTGTGTGTGTGATACTTGTTGAATTTTAGTTGTTGGATGTGTCATTTGTTGGTTAAGGGTTGAGAGGTAGGGGTAAATGCTTGTTATGTTAGCTATCTCCAGGAGGGATTGGTTAGATAGGTGTTTGTTGTTGCTTCCTTGGTTTTAACCTGCTTACTTTCATCTTCTAACAACTTGGTTTAATTTGTTTAATGTGTTTTAGTGCATATTTTCTGAAGTATTCAATTGTTTTCAACCTTAGCTAGTGGTTGGGAGTCCTAGGGCCCCCTAGGAGAACCCTTAAATAGACCTCTTAGTTGGATGTCCATACTTGTTTGCTTTATCTTTTCATTCATGTATATTTCTGTTATGTTTTGCTACCATTAACCTTGCTGTCCCAAATAGGAAAATCCATCATTTTGGTCAATTTCCCCCCCACGGGAAAACCATCTAGGTTGGTTGTTATATACTTCTTATGTGTAAATTTTTGTTATTTTTATTTCAGTTTTTCCATTCATAAATACTAAAATTTCATTGTTTGCCTACAAGGATACGACCGGTCACCCACTTTGCTTCTCTTAAGCGGTTGGGGACCACCTAGAGACCCGTTTGAGGCAAAGGGGCTAGCAGGGAAGTGAAGAAAAACACACATTTCAATCGGTAAATCCTATCCAATCACTCTCATATACACTTTAATTATCACTTGCACTCACTCCAAAAATTTCTGATACACATACCAATGTTTATATGTTTGATTTGTGTAGGTAGTTTGAATGGTTCACTTGTGAATTCATGTAAAAAATGTGATTAATATTTGTGTAGATAACCATCACACCTTTTATATTTCAAACACTAAATTTCCAATCCCCATACAAGGTGTTAGTTGGGGCTTTCATGCATATGGCGGATTTTCCATTCACGAAAAGCCTCAACCCATTCCTTTGGGTTGAATGGTGTAATTATCATGTTGTAATTATCTAATCTTGCTATATTTTCATCGTATCACTTTTTGCTCACTAATCTACAGGTGGCTGCCCCTAAAAGGGGCCATGCAAAATAAACAAGATAAATACATGCAAAATGGCGCACAAAAAACTTGAAAACAATTCAGGGTTCCGCCCCATACACAGAAAACAAAAAACTTATATTATTTAGATATTTACATATACATATTATCTAGCCGTGACATATATGTCACCTATTTATTTACTTGTTTTATGTATATAGTTTTAAATAGATTTCAAATTTAGTAACCAGGAGGCACACTTGTGAAACCAAGACGTAACCTCGCCACGTGGATGGTCTGGTATTTCATTTTATGCAATTTCAATTTCGTAGGATATTAAGAGTCAAAGCCAGGGAGTCTTCATCAAGAGCCCCTCGGAATTTGTCTAGTTAGTACAAGTCGAGTGGTCTTTCCTTAGTACCACACGGTCAAGGAGTTGATTAGCTTAGCTTGGTTGGAATACTACTTTGCTTGGGTAAGCTCAGCAAAAACCCTCTTTAGGGGGGTCCTGAGCCTCTTCCTTTTCGCAGGTATCCTTCTTCCATCCAAGTGGCTTTAAGATCCCGAAAGCACTAGTGACGAGAAGTGGCTAATCCCTGCTTCTTTGAACTGCATGGGGCACTCTTCAACCTAACCATCGTGGTCTACTAGGAATACTCTTCTTATACTAGTTGGCATAGTTCTAATATGTGTTTGCCTGATCGGGATAACCTTCAAAACAGTGTGGTGGCCAAGGCATGTGCTAAAAACAAAAATTGACCAATAAAATACTTTTAAAGTCAACCTTTCGTTAGTTCACCTTTTCGCTCACGAACCAAAATTGAAGTTGTGAATAATTTCCCTTATATCATAACTGTAACAACTTGTTAGAATCTTGTTCATCCACTTTTACAGCTCACTTTTGATTTAACAACCTTTCAGGATCACTTCCCGGGTCACCCCGTGGGGTATCAAGCCATTCTGGGCTTGTTTCCCTGCCTTGAAAGCTTCGAACAACTTGTTGTTCACAATTTATAGTCATTTAAAAGTACTTGGTTGTAGCTTTTAAGCCCCCTTTTCACCCTTGTTTCACACCCTTTTACTCAAGGCATTCATTGGTTAATTACCCAGGATACCGGTTTATCCCAATGACCCATTCTGGGACAGTTTCCAACGCTTTAAGGAAGTGAACAACTCGTTGTATGCTTTATTTAGTTCACTGTCCTAAAAAACAACAAGCTCGTTTTCGTCTCATTGTCCATAATTTTCACCCCCCATGCTATTTTGGCCATCCAGGAAGCTAAAGAAGGATAACACCCAGGGTGGGTGGTCCTGAGAATGACTTCTTGCAAGTATTTCACCTTTCTTTTTTTCCCCTTCTTTACCACCTCAGGCGAAGGACCACCTGAGGTGCAGGTAGTCTCTGCCTCATGCCAAGCTATCAAAGAGGTTGTAACCGGCTTCACATCCGGATAGGTCGGATCTATCCCTATGGACAGATTTTTCTTATAACACTAGCCTTGGTCGTCGTACATGCGGTTCAAAGATTACAACATTATATATTACTTTTCAAAACTATCGTGGTTATGGATATCAATCCATTTCAATACATCCTCACTAGGCGTATCAAAGGGGGGAAATACATGATGAGGAAAATTTTCATGATGATTCATTCCCAGATGAACATATTTTCCTTATGTCATATTCAGACCCATGGTATGGAGACATTTTGATCTATCTTCAAACCTTGAAGCTACACCAACATTTGTTGAGAGACGATCGATGACGTATACATCATCAAGATAAAAACTACCTTATTATCAGTGACACTTTGCATCGTCAAGGGGTAGACAATATTTTACATCGTTGCTTGAATAACGAGGAGGTTGAGGTTGTTCTCAATGACTATAATAGTGAGGCATTTGGTGGTCATTTATTAGGGCTTGTGACAACCCAAAATATATTGTGAGCCGACTATTTTTGCCCATCAATTTTAAAAATTGCATTGAAGTGGTCAAGAAGTGTCACCCTTTCCAGGTGTTTGCTCGAAAAATGCACTCGCACCCATCCCCTCTTCACCCAGTCATCACTGTCGGTCCCTTATCCAAGTGGGGGGTATATTTTGTGGAATTTAATCTAGCTTCAATGGGGGAACCAACATATTATCGTGGTTGTGGATTATTTTACTAAATGGGCAGAGGCCATGCCTACCGTTAAATCCAATGGTAAGACTACAACATTCTTCGTATTCAACCCGATTATAACCCATTTAGGAATCCCAAGAGAGATTTTCATTGATCATGGCAGTCACTTTCAGAATGAAATGATGAAAGAGTTAGCATCAAAACTGGGGTTTTGATCCAGGTGGACATTGGTGGCCACCCATCTATTCCAAATTCCAACTGGCTTATTTTCGAAGTTTTCATGTCAATAAATCTTTTTGTACTTCCAGGGCTGTTTTGGGGCCATAAATAATGTTTTCTTGTCTTTCCACAATCAAACTATAAACAAATTTAGATTGTTATAGCATAATGTGTAGTTCTAAAAAATACCTTTCCAGCGGTCTATCACGTGCCTAAAACAGAGATAGTATGCAAACGTTACAACCCCAGGAAGTTTATGTACTAACTTACCCCAATGGGGCCCACATGACTTATGGCACTTCATCTCCTAGGGTTAGGTTTTTGGATGTCTAGGGTTTTTGCATTCATGTTTATTATAACGAGGCCTTTAGAGCCTCATTGTACTCATCTTCTTGCAAATGAGCGTAGACGTCACATCTCTTCTCAGAGATAATCTTCCACCATTCTAGCGAGTCTTTCACTCTGTATTTTTACATTCTCTGTACATTTATTTCAAGAATAGAAATTACGTATTTCTATATTTCTTCGTTTCTAGTAATATTTATGTGCACTTCATTGTAATATCTATGCTATCATTTCGTTCTGAAAATAATCTAGATCAGTGGTATCAGAGTAGGCTTCTCTTGATCATTTTTTAGTGCATGTCCCCAACAAGGTCCAAGTATAGCAAGTTGGGTCTCAAGCTTGTCTCTCTTGAGGAAATTTCTCTCACACGCCCAAGAAACCCTCCATGGTGGAAGAAAAAAAAAATGATGGAGCAAAATATTCTATTAACCTATTGCTTGAGCAAGCTCTCACGTAACAAAGGGACAAAATGATGGATATTTTTTCCGACATCCTTCAATGCCTACCGATAGAAACATGTGCATCTTCATCAAGCGGGAACTTTGGAGGAACCTCTCCCTTCAAGGTACAAGTTAATTTTGATATTCCCGTATTTGAAGGTCAGATAGATCTGCTAGAAGGTTATTTCTATGTTGACAATTTTTTCGATAGGGAAAAATCACCTTCTTACTCCTCAAGGCTCTCCCCCATGTCAAAAATTCATGGGAAACTTACTAGGAGAAAAATTCCACAGAGGAATCTGGAATATATGCAGCCGAGCCCACTTGGGATTTTTGTGTGGATGCGGTCAAGGAACAATATTACCCTGTTGATAACTATGAAGACCAGTACATGAGATGGACCACACTACGACAAGAGAAAATCCAAACAATGTCAAAGTTCATAGATACTTTCCATACCTTACGGACCAAGCTGGGTATCAAAGACTCTAAGTGGCATCCGGTTCTGAAATACCATGGGGCTCTGCATAGGTACATCCAAAAGGAAATGGATTTCCTAAACATCTCATCATTGGGAGCTGTCTATCGATATTTTGTCAAAATCGAGTAGAAATTTAGGCACTAGAACAAATGGGAGTTCAGGTTTGTAAATCCGCAATAACCAAAGCACGATAAAGATGGCCCTAACCAACATCCTTCTGAGAAACAGTCCAAGACACAGGAAAATAAGGGTAAAGAAAAGATAAAGAATGACATTGGGAAGTGGTGTGACTTCCACAAAATCCATTGGCACAACAACGGTGAATGTCTCTTGAAACAATCATTGTGGCCGAGATCAAAGACAAGGAGTTGAACCCTGATTCAGAATATGATCCAAAAAATAATGGAAAAAGACAGATCATCGATGCAGATCCCACTGCTATTGTCATGACTACAACAGTTCAACCAAAAGAACCAGTATATCCTGAAGAGGGGGAGCACCTCTTCCATTCACAGATGTGGGTTAAGGGGACCCCACTCTATCTCATTATTGATAGTGGCAACCAGAAGAACCTCATCTCAGTTGAGGTCATCAAACAATTGTGGTTGTTGAAAACACCACACCCACAACCATAAAACATTGGGTGGCTTCACCAGGGATGAGACCTCCATGTCAGCCAATAGTGTCACCTATCCTATGGAATAAAACCCTTCAAGGATGAGGTAGTATGTGATGTTTCCCCTCTTAATGTCTGTGATGTTTTTTGGTGCCAACCATATATGTAGAAACGTTATGTTGTTTATGAGTCTCGACCCCGTAGTGTCATTATTACTCTGGGGGGTCATCTCTACAGGATACCTAAGGTATTTCTAACTACTATTCCACCAAAATAGTACTACAACATAATCTCTCATACTAAAAAATTCAATCTCTTCACAGTCTATTCAAAGAATGCACAGAAGGCCAATGCAATCACTGCATACTCAACACCTTCCATCCAATAGAAACGGATTGCATAAGATAAAGAAGATATTATTTATTCACTTATGATGGTGCCTACACAATGCCCTGTCAATCCTAGAGACAATAGGTTGGTGGAACAAATTCAACCCCTCCAACAACAGGTTCGTGACAAGATTCCATAGTCCAAGCAACAAAAATTATCCAGAAAGGCACCCAACTCACCAAGATTCAGATTCAAAAAATGCTTTCCCCTCTTCCTCGATCACTAACCACAATGGGGACCATTGCTTCCTGAGGGGGGAGGAATGATCTAGGTGGATATTGCTGGTTGTTCTGT
This sequence comes from Picea mariana, assembly GCA_032191745.1. Classification (NCBI taxonomy): domain Eukaryota; kingdom Viridiplantae; phylum Streptophyta; class Pinopsida; order Pinales; family Pinaceae; genus Picea; species Picea mariana. Next base: position 119,352 of record JASDQU010107087.1, read on the forward strand.
CTGCACTTAACAATTAGCCTGATAACAAAATTGGCGACCATATCGGGGACAGATTGTTTTCCTAGTTTGTCTTGCTTTCTCACTTTGATTTCCTGGGTTCTGTTTTCTGAGTCACTGGGAGATCCAACTTAACTCTCTCACTATTAAATTTCACTGGAAAACCCTCATGTTTTTTATTTTTTCCATTATTCATTTGATCGTTGCACCCTGCTTTGAGGGACAGTGCGAAGATATAGGATCAATGCACCCTACCTTTTTGAAACAGTGTGGCGTCGTCGCACCGTATTTGTTCTTTGGACTGCGAAAATCAAGGATTGTCATGATGTGTTAGTCTGATAGCCTACGACGATTGTGAAAAATTAGTTTTTGATGGTTTTCCCTGCCTAGATCTGTGACAAGTGTTTGGGGTGATTTGTTGGGTCTGACTACAGCCTACTTGACATATTTGAATATGATTTTAGCGATATTTTCTTTGTTTTATCTTGTTTTCTATTGAAAGATTTGATCTCCTGCTTTGAGTGTCTTTCAATTATAAAGCATTGTTTTTTCTTTAGAATTGTTAGGTGAAATGAGTTATTTTTCTTTTATTGAATAGTTCGTGTTAAAAGAGAAAATTTGTTTGGGTTGCTTTGTTTTATAGAGATTTTCTATTGCTTTATAACTTTTAATTTCTTGTTTATATTAGATTGGGGGGCATATTTTCATTTGAAGTAGAGAAATTGCACAATTTTTGGCATTTTTGGTCATGAATTCTTAAAAAATATCCCCCCTCATGACCAGGGGGGGACAAGAACCATGTATTGGTGTACAGTCTCTTTTTCTCATTTCTTGAGAATCTTGATATTGATTAGTTTAATAAAATTTTGGGACATTGTGCATATGGAAATGATAAACGTTTTCTCCCTCTTGTAATATAGCTTTCATTGAAGTGAAATATTTTCATTCTCATTTCTTTGCATTGTTTAGAGTCGATAAAAACATCATTTAGTCCACACCATTTTCATTTTGAGTAACAACAGCCTTAAAATAAAGCTCTTATAAAAATTGACAAGACATTTTTATGTTTTCTAGTAGCAAACCTACATAAAACTAGTTGTAGGGATTTGGAATAGGTGTGAAAGATAACTTTCCAAAGCTGCAAACAAATATAGAATCTTGCGTTAGGGAGAGTTCAAATCCACTTGCTACATTTTGTCCTAGGAATCCCTTCTAACACAAGGCTCAATCATGAGGTCGCATTAGGACTGGTAGAGTTACTCACCCTGCTTTGTTGGTATTAGTGTAGAGATTGCGTGTATTATTGGGGGTCACTTGAGGGTATACCCACGATTATGTGTGGGAGCTTCTCAAGTTGATTTCATGCTAGATAGACTGCCTTTGCACGTGGATCAGACTGNGGTCTTTACATGAGGTGACTGTGGAGGGGAAAGTCTTCATGGTACCTGGAAACCACGTTGGCCAAACTCACTCGGGCTCCTTGGAGGGTATACCCATGATTATGTGTGGGATCTTGCACCAGGGTGTAATTCCATTAAACAAGGCGTCAACGTAAATTTTCCACCCGCTCTATCGCAGCCCCTTCTAATAGTATTCTCACGATGTTGGATTTCATCACCAACTAGTGTGTTCATTGTAAGAAGGTTTTGCTTTCTTTATTTCTTACTAGATTTTTAGTGTGTGTTGTTTGTTTTCCCTAATAGACTCTAGGTTGGATCTTCATTTAATGGTTTCAGTTCCCAGAATGACCAACGAAGAAACCCATTTTCTAGGGGAACCTTTTGTTTTTCCTTCTTACGGAAACATTGGTGTAACACCCTGTTTCCCCCAGTCTGTAAAAATAACTATACTGGCCAAGTATTGTGGAAAACTCAAAAATGTGAATGTGTAATGTGAATAGACCTTGTGAAAAAGGTCGGTGAATGTGAATAATATTATGAATATATATTGCAGGACTACTGAGTGGGGAATATGCTGAAAAAGAGACCATAATGGCTAGATAAAGGTGGTGGAAGGAACCTGGAATGGTGGGGTTAACTTCCACCGAAAACCAATACCGTATTTGGTCTTCACTGGCTCGGAGAACCAAGAGCGGCTCGTTGGCCCGAAATTAATTGCTCACAGGTTGGTAGGTGGATGGATCCTCATGCGTAATGAGGGATGGGGGTAAAACCGCCCATCCGTGGGTTCCTGACACCTGACCACCACGATGGAGATCGTGCCACACGCAACCTCACCGGAAAGGAAAAAGGCAAGAGGAGTGTGCAATCATGGGCAGACGTGAGGGAGGAATAACTACGAAAAAATATGCAAAGTGAGTGATAGCGGAGAAGAAGGAGAGTAACCTTCATTCTCGGTCACTGGAAGACAGAGACACAGTCTCGCAATATCATGGTTGGGAATCACTGAGCCTACAATTGGGTGGAAACGAGCACCCCTCTCAGCAGTTGCATCACCTCTGGTGTTTTTATGATAAGTGTTTTGTCTTTGGCATCTTGAAATAAATATATATTCTGATATTTATGCTCATAAGCTGTGAAATTGTGAATGATTTCAGTGCAAGAATGTTTGTATGGTGTTTTGATCAGTACTAGTAGTTGCATGTTTATAATGGAAAGACTAAGTATGGCTTATGTTTTCATAAATCACTACTTCACATCTAGTTCGTGAGAGAGAGAGATACCTTTATCTGCCTCAGATAGTACCCTGGGTAAACCTCCCCATAGAGATACCCTCCTTGAAAAAGCCATCGAGAACCTGGAAAGAGGATGTGAAGGCATAAGGCCTTAGTAACCCTGCACAAGGAGGAACGATCCTCTTGAAATCCTGAGATGGTTGCATAGGGATAAGTATCGTTTGACAGGCAAGATCCCGTCGAAAGATCTACAGTCACTCATGGCCGTTAGATTGGAAGGAGAAGAGGGGGCGTTAAATGCCTCAACCCCCTTTCTTTTGTTTTTACGAGTAGAGACCGAGACCTACTCAAGTCCTAGACTTGATGAAGGAGAGCAATAGATATGCTGAAGACTCTTTTAAGAGTCAAACCTAGGAGAAAGAGCACAAAGCTCCCAAGTCCCTCATAGTTGACAAAGCTTAGGATAGATAGCACCTGGTCAGATGCACAGACCTTGTAGGAATTCACTAAGGCCGAGGAAATCTCTCACGGCTTCAGAGTAGAGAAGCCCAGGAGGGATAGTGTCGTTTTGTGCATGGAACCATAGCTGCGAAGGTTGCAGAGGAGAAGAAAAGGCCGAGACCTTCGATACTTAAGAAATCTTCCAAGGAGAAGGAAGAGAAGTGCATACTCAATAAAGAGCCACAATTGTCGTTAGATTAGCTGGAGTGAAATAGATCTAGGTTGTCGAAAATGTACATCCAGACGCATGCAAAACAGAGAAGAAATGGACATCAGAGACACTTCAAGATAGAAGTGTCGAACAACTGATAACCATTGGATCTTGCAGAGTTGAAAGGCGGTTAGGGTTGGTGCAGTCCAGAAGAGATCTGAGTTCAGGATCTCACATCTCGTGGTTTCACAAGAAGAGAGTGCAAGGGTTGGGTGCTTCAACCCACGAAGTCGTGAAGTGCCGAGAGCCGAGGTTCTTGAGAACACGTGGCACATCCATCAGGTGGGGCTTGTGTGGCCAACGGGTGGACACACGTCGCCTGGGAAGGAGTCAACATTTTTTTGACTTCTTGTGTCTCGGAGGTTCGCGAGGTAGGAGCACGAAGGCTCGATGACCCAACTCGCGAGGTGGCGAGATGCGAGAAGTGCGAAAAGAAGTCAACCTGTCACTGACTTTCACGTCTCGAAGGTTCACGAGATAGGAGCACAAAGGCTCGATGCCCCAACTCGTGAGGTGGTGAGATGCGAGAAGTGCGAAAAAGAAGTGAACCCATCGTTGACTTTCGCATCTCGGAGGTTCGCGAGGTAGGAGCACAAAGGCTCGACGCCCCAACTTGCGAGGTTGTGAGATGTGAGAAGTGTGAAAAGGAAGTCAAACCATCGCTAACTTTTGTGGTTTATTAGAGTCAAAAAACTCAATGCTATGGTGGCGCCATGTCACAAAGAGCGAAAGGATGCCACATTGGTTAGACCTGTGGCTAGAACTGTCGATCAGATGAGTGCGGTTAAGGTATGGCAGGGTCTGTATCAGGTCCCGTAGGGACTCAGGGAATTATATTCTTCAGAGAAAAGAAGAAAAGGGGAGAAAAGTTTTAATCTTTGTAGTGGGTATGTGACAATTGGTCCTCCTCACATCGCTACTTTGAGCCTTCCTGGTCTCACAATTGGATTACCAGTATGGTTGTTTTCCACTCAGGTAATCCTGAATGTAGCTAGTGCTTTGGTTGTAAGCACTCCAACCCAATAGCATCAACCTCATGTTGATCCTTCACCTTCTTCACCAGTAATATCTTCTTCACCTTCTTCACTTGCAAGGTCTTCTTCCATTTCATATTCTTCGCCAAGTGAGAGGTCTAAAGCTAGTCACCCGATGGATAAGAAGAAGAAGAAAAGGAATATTAACAAGAAGAAAAATAAGAAAGGGTCCCAAATTCCAACCACTTCTAAACATGTTGGAAAGGAACTAGTTACTGATAATCATGCTGGGAGTGTTGATGGTGCCAAGATCACCCAAACAACCTGTCAGCCCAAGTACCCTTGCAGGCTTTGTAAGGGTAGCCATATTCTTAAGGATTTCCCTAATCTATCCAAGGTTATAGAAGCATGGTCTACACACCCTCACCAACCCATGTCGTCATCCTATGAACAACATGTTGATGACCTCTCGTTAACTAGTCAGGATATCGTTGGGAAGAAGAAAAGTAAAGTCAAGTTCCCGTGTAGGTTATGTAGAGGAAGTCATCAAACTCACCTTTACCCTTGTATGGATGAAGCCTTGAAATTATTGGAAGAAATGACTGTTTCCCAGCCTCAACTTCCAGTTGCTTATTGCAAGCTTACTCTCAACTCACCTATAGTTGATGGAATGATCAATCCGGTCCCTTCGTCGGTCAGTCCGATTGATCATGTAGTCAATCTAGTCACGTCCTTAGTTGATCCTGTTGACAAAGTGGTCGATCTGATCCCATCATCAGTCGATACCACTCTCCCGTTAGAGAGTGTCACCCAAGCGGTTGATTTGTTTCCAGTTGTCGACCCCATTCTCCCCTTGGACAATGCAACCCAAGTCATTGATCTTATCTCGCCATCGGTCGATCCTACTCTCCCACTAGAGAGTAAACCCAATACTGCACATGTTTTTCTTGTTGATACAAACACTAACGTCCTGGGGGGAATTCCTCCTTATCCTATGGAACCTCCTCTGAGTAATGAGGCCATCCTTTTTGAATGGGGTGTGTTAACTGGACCTTGTCTTCTCTCTCACATTCCTTTCAAGATTACAGTATAGGTTGGTGGTCGGGACGTTCCTTAGACGCTGATAGATGAAGGTTCACCTCTTAGTATTTTGTTCTCTATTGCTTGGAAAGCTTTGGGTTATCCTTAGCTTGTGCCAGTTATATAGAATCTGTTAGATTTTAACAAAAGAACCAGTCACCCTTTAGGAATCCTTCCTCAGTTTCCCGTAAATTTGGGAGGGAAAACTGTCTTTATTGATGTTCTGGTAGTCTAGGCCCCTTGGATTTTTATTTACTCCTTGGGAGAGATTATCTCTATGCCATGAAATATATCGTGTCCACTCTTTTTCATGTGATATCTTTCCCTCACGATGGAAGAATTGTGACTATTGATCAACTTTCATTCGTTGGCCCTAACTTGACCATCAACTCCATGACCTCCCTAAATGGTTCTTATATGTAGATTATGTGGCGTTGTCTCCCATGCTTTTAGTTGCTGATGCAGATGAGCCTCTCACTGTACGCTCAATCTCTTATGACTTGGATCTGGTAGTTGACATGGTGATCTATTTGGTAGGGCTATTGGAGCCTGACCTCCTTACCCCTATCACGACCCTCGACATGTGTTCCTTCCAAAGTGTTTTTCCTCCATCAAGTGAAGATCTCTTGGAGGCTGTTATCACACAGTTTGTAGTTTAGGTCAATGGCTGAAGGATTGAGATCAAACTGGCGTAACATGAACCTTCCCCACCCAGTGTCACCTCAATGGGGAGGTTCTTTCTGTTTAGGGAGGTTGGCCCATGGGAGACATCCCCGGTAACCTGGGGCTTTGAAGAGGCTAAGATATGAAGCAAGGTTAAAGTTTCCTCCTCACAGGCTACCACCTAAGTCACATAGCCCGACTAAACAACCAATAATGAAGTGTATGCCCAATTGAAAACACCTACCCAGAACAAGACAACAACAATACAATATATATGTGCAGGCTATAACTCAAAGGGTTAGTACTTCAATAACTATCTGATATTATTAAATAAGAAATGTAATGAAATAGATATAAACGAAGTTAACGTTTTGTTAATTAACTACAAATAAGCATCAATTCATCAATATCTATCAAGATGATCAAGCCTACAATGTATCCAATCAACAATTTGATCAATAAATGCTCCAAATCATCACTTAATTGCTTATATTCAACTTTTTCTGCATCAAGATGAAATAACCAACTATGACATCAGCCCTAATTAAGTTAGTTTGTTAGTTAGGGTTTCAAAATTTAAGGTTTTGAGAAATGTTTTGTACACTAAGACTTTAATGTTGGAGGTCAAATATCAGTGCCTTTGGGTATATGGATTCAAGTAAGAAGAGGGCACAAGGTTTTGAAAGGATGATGACTTAAAGACTAGAAGGAAGGGTTCCAAGGTGCTGCAAAGGCATGGCCCTAGAATCAAAACCGTAGGGGAAAGAGGCTCACTCCAGTGTTGCTTAAGAAAGGCCTCGTGCTCTTTCCTCTGTCTTTAGGTCAACTTGGCAAAATGGCTAGCATGAATAATAAGTCTAAGGGAGAAAGTGTTGTAAGGACAAGGGTTTCAAACCCTAGAAGATGAAGGCCCTAGGTGTAGATAACCTAGGCCTATGACGTCACCCTCTTTCAACCTACAAAATTCAACGCTAGCTTAAGGGAAGAAGCAAGATGAGTGTAGCAAAGGCTAGGCTCAATCCTTCTTCTTCAATGGCTAAAAAATCTCTCTCTAAGGGGACATGTAACAATGACCTACTTATGTGCTTGTTACCTAAGGTTTTAAATCAGCAATTTAATAAGAAAATGCAAGAAATTACACCTACAACCATTCAATTAAGAAGTTTTGCAAGAAAATTCACTTACATATCATGAAGAGAAGCATAAACAAACCCTAGTTGTAAACCTTCCTTGAGAGAAATGCCACAAAATTCCAAAAATATCCTTCCAATAGCAAGTGCGCCTCACTTATACCACAAATATACCCAAGAAGGGTGCAAAAATTAGACCTCGCAAGTGTGAGTGAATTGTGTTCTGTCAAAATGAGGAAAAACATCCTCAATATATATCATCCAATGAACTTTAATTAAAATTAGGTCATTAAAATAGCCGACAAGGCTATTAACTAAAAATCATACTATTTTACATTAAACTGCTAAAAGAAAACCCTAAATGAGCAATGAGCAAGACGTCTAGCCCCTTTGAGGGAGACGTTGGCCCTTTTTAGGGCAAATCGCAGCACTAGATGACAAACGTTGGCCCTCTCTGGGCCTCCAAACTCTGCCACACGTGCCAAACTGCCCTGCCAAACTGCCATGTGTTGGAGGTGATGTCAAGGGCCTCTAGAGGACATCCTGGGTCATCAGAGGGACACATTCCACCTGCAATGGGTCAACCCCCTAGGGTTGGGCTCGGCCAAGGTGTCCTAGATGAAAATGTCCTTCTTCTTCTCTCGTGCAAAGGCTCGACCAATCACTGTCCTGTCTCTGCCTCTGATGAGGTCCCAACAACCATCTGATGGGCTCTTCAGCCCCATGGAGGTCCGAACTAATCATCTCCCCATGTGTACCAGTCCACTTGGTACCTGTCTGTCGGGCATGGTCCTGTACATCAAAAAAATTCGCCCTCCATGGGCTCATTAGTCCTGGGGATCATAGCAATGTCAATCATATTTCATCATTAATTTTGTCAAATGCATGCATAAAACCCCTAGCATATCATCTAATAGCTCAAAGACATTACAATGACATACTATACAAAGCTGAAGAAAAAGACAAAATGCCCTATTGGGCCAACATCCATAAGAAAAGGAAAGTTCCCAAAGGATATCATCCAAGCCATGTAACATGAGGTGGAGTGGTCAAAGGATGTCCAGACATAGTGAAAGACCGGGGTGATATTACCCATGGGTGCCTTTGTAGGAGGTGAGCTATACCTGTCATGGATGCAATTCTTTCCAAGCCCTTTATTGCCTTTATTCTTTCTTTTCTTTATTACTTTTTCTTTCTTTTTTATTTAAAGGTCTAACTAGAGGACACTGCCTTGGTGTGGTGACCAGAGCTGACAGTGTTACCCACAAGTACTTTCACAGAGATGATAAGGCTGGCTCATGATGAGACCCCCTTTCCCTTGGCCATGCAACCAAAGGTCACTACCCTGGCGTGGTAACAAAATAAGGGCAATGTCATGCTGCTAGGTACCTATGAACATAATGGGCTGGCTCATGATGAGACCCCCCATCCTCTTGGCTAGGTCTTGTTTTGTTATTTTTCTTTGGGTCCCTCTTGTTTCTTATTGAGAGGCTTTTTATTGCCTTCTCGGGGATCCCTGGGTGAGGCATCTCTA